>JNNR01000842.1:0-126793 GCA_000733025.2 Penicillium nordicum | reverse complement strand
CCCCCCCCCCCAAAGGCTTGATCGGTCAATTATTTACAACTTAGACTTCCACGATTAAGCGCACATATTCATATATCAAAACAATCATTTAGAAGGGAGAATGGTTTTTCTTTTTTTTTTTTTCTTTTTTTTTTTGCAACTAAATTATTACAAGGGTAGATTACTCCGTACAAACATTGAAATCCCTACGCGGCCTAATGGTCAACAGAAATACCTCTAGTTAGTTGACGTGGTCCGTCGTCAGACTTTCCAACCAGGCGAAGGTCTTTCTGCGGCCTGGCACCACAGAGGCATTGGAGGGACGGCTGCCTAAGAACATAGGGAAGGGAAGGTCGATGTCGAGTCTGTCATATATCCGACCCCAGACCACTGGCTTGAATTTGACCTGGTTGTCTGTGACTACGCCCTCACATGAGACGGACTGCAATGTGAGATATTGGACCGCAGCACGTGAACGTGCTATTCTCTGCTGAAGCTTGGGCGCCTGTTCGCAACTCTCTTGGTAGTTGCGCAGCAAGATGTCAATCCCAGAAAGCTCCTCGCTGATCGTCGTGGGCAGGGTAGATATACCTCGCGCGGCCCCATTCATCAACAGTGGGACCGTTCGAGCAGCAACCAAAATGAGTGCTGCAGCGTAGAGGTATTCAACCATCTCATACTTAGCAGGCTCCTTTTTCATGTTGGCATAGGATGCATTGAGGGTCTTGACAATTTCTTGGGCGGCAATCAAGCATTTGACTGCACTGTAATAGACAAGGCCGAGGAAAGGAGACGCATGTATCGAATCAAGGTCCGCCCCAGTGAGATGGGGGCTCGTTTCACAGGCGCATTTTTGGGAAAGTCGCAGGCTCAGAATGAAGAAAGGCCGGTATTGACGAAGTCGGAAATAGATAAATCGCACATGAGACAGGATGCACATGCGGATAGCAACAGGGCTTTTCTGCCTGTCAGAGCCGATGCCTGTCCATTCCAGGCGTTTAGGTAGACCGTCCTTCCAGCTCGAGAGTTTTTCATTGAGTTCCTGGAAGCCAGACAGGTCCACAATGGAAAGCCATTTGATCGGGCATTCCATGCGAGTCACACGTAGATCATTCTCAACGGTGATCAAGTCGTCAGTGTATTTGAAGAGAGAAGCATAGGCAATAAGAAAGGAAGATGGCGCCACGACTTGACCGCTATATTCCCCCATGTTATCAGTGATATGCG
The DNA here is from genome assembly GCA_000733025.2 of Penicillium nordicum. Classification (NCBI taxonomy): domain Eukaryota; kingdom Fungi; phylum Ascomycota; class Eurotiomycetes; order Eurotiales; family Aspergillaceae; genus Penicillium; species Penicillium nordicum. The sequence goes on along the minus strand of JNNR01000842.1, from coordinate 125,587 downwards.
ACTGCATCGGCATGGGTGAGCTGTAAAAGCTGTCGAGGGATTGGTCCACAACGCCAAGCTGGAGAGTGAGAGACAGTTTCTTCGTCCAGAGACACTGCCATACCAACCGAACCTGCTCCAACGATTCTTCGTCTACGGCGAGACATCCACCACGCATAGTTTGCATCCGAAGAGACTGCGCTCTGCCGATAGCCATAGATAAGATATCCCAGGCCATTTTCAGGTGCCCGACCATATGGAGATAGTGGACTTGGAGGATTTGGCGATGGAACGATTGAAACGAAGGTCGAGTTGTGGAGGCATCACCCATGTTGGATAGAGCTGCATCGTACCATTTGCGGCCTTCGCAGAGACCGTTATCATCAGTCAGGTGGCAGGCAATTGCAATGCAAAGCCCGAAAGTTGGGTCAATGACTGTGAGTCCGACCCTCCCATTGCTCACGGCCAGGGTGAATTCGACTTTGAGTTGTTCGAGATTGAGGATGGGCAGGATAGGAGCCTCATCCGCAATGAAGATTTTCCAAAGTTTCTCTGCGGCATTGGGGTCATCAGCATGCTTAAGAGACGTGCCGAGGATGCTGTAAGCGTTCAATGACTGAGTTCCAGAAGCAGCACGCTTGGAAGCCGGGGCAGCCATGTTGTCAGACTGGCTGCTGTTAGAGTTCGACGACTGGGTTCCAGAAGCAGCAGGGTTGGAAGCCGGGGCAGCCACGTTGTCAGACCGGCCGCCAGAAGCAGGACGTTTCTTGGACGCCGGCTCCATGGAAGGCGACGCAGTGTCGTTGGATTGCGACGACTGACTACCAGAAGTAACACGCCTCTTGGGGCGGATGAAGGGATTGGACGACGGCATGGTGTCGTCAGTCAAATCAATGGGTCTCACAGGTGGTGTTGGTGTAGATGAAGAACGAGAGGGGAAAAGAGGAGGATGAGTTGTTGTTGAAGAAGAAGAGGGGAAAAGAGGAGGATGAGTTTTTGTTGTTGTTGTTGTTGAGGGTGTTTCTTGCGTGTGTGAGGAAGGCACGCGTGGAGAGGTAGGCTTGGGTGGCACCTTCCTTGTTGAGATCGGAGTTTCTGCTTTGACACCTGGACTACCGGTGCTGACATTGGCAATCTCTCCATCTGGGTCTAAAAGTTCTGCAAACTTCCTACGATTTGAAGGACTCAGCTTCGAGTCGGTCCCTATGGCTGTAAGAAGCTGAGTGCAGAGGAAACCTCTACGTGGGTCTTTCTCGTCCAAGCCATAGGAATCAAGATTAAATATGATCCTTTTTAGGCGCTGGAGGAACAGGTGGTTGTGATCGGATGTTGGAGCCGCCGATGCACTTGACAAGCACTCTTCAACACATATGATACGCTCTTGCATCTTCTTCTCCTCGGGGCTCATCAATGGGCCATATAAGAAGTTTTCAAAGCGGCTAAGAAGAGCACGGGAGCATCTGCCACCCTTTTCCAGCTTGACTGTTGCATTTTGCATGAGATCATTTTCTTCACGCCACTCATCATTCAATGATGCGGCACTCGATTCAGCAATTTTGGGTTCAGTGGTTGGGCGTTCAGTCTTAGTTTTCATGAGTAGCTTGATGATGTTGCGCAAAGGCCCTGCTGCAAGATTGCGACCTTTCATTCTCTGGACGTTGATTTCGGTAGTCAAGTTGCACCGGAGCTCCATTTCATCATGAGGCAGAGTGGGAGATATGCTACGCAGTGGAGGAGCCGGTCTACTTCCACTGGGCATACCGGTGCCAAATGGTGTGTTTTGACCCTGTTCTAACGCAGATTGCTTAGCGGCACCTCCAGAGCCAAGTTCGGATATCTTTTGCCGTTTCGCAGGAGGCCGATGGGGTATCTGCGTCTGCTGAGCATGGCTGAAATCATGTTGGATGGTTGATCCAACCACATCATTGACATGCTCGGTCCGTTCAGAAGGACTATGTGTAGCTCTTGGTCTTTTGTCACCCGTTGTGGGTAAAGCAGAGGCATTATTGAACATTGGCTCTGAAAATGGAGCACCAGTCTTCTTGGTGATTCCGTCCTCGGCACTTTTATCCTGGGTACTAAATGATATAAAATCAGTCATTTCCACTCGACCAAACTCATATCACAGATAGACATACACTGTTAAGGCCGCAGAAGGATATCTGCATTCTGCTTCGAGGCCCACGCTTTGACAGGACTGGCAGGCTATGTGAATAGTCAGTCATCAATGCACTCGCAATCCTCCTTACCCTATCAAGTCATGGGGTACTTACCTGGTCTACTGCGATCACAGCGCCTATGCCTTGCTTTGCATCTCACACAAGGAAATCCCAACTGGTGGGTGGACTGTGCTGGATAAGTCGTTGACGATGGAGCCGACGGTGGCTGCAAAATGTGAGCGCCATTGGCCATTGGCGTTTGATCAGCCATTGCCAGGTTCAGTTCACTGAATCGATTTAATGAAGAAGTGCATCTATGAAGGTAACAGTATTAGTGTCCATTGCTCGGACTTGGGATGATTACGGGCGACTATTCATGCCACTCTTGACTTAGTTATTACCCGGTTCTTGCCAAGTAGGTGTTGGGTTACTTGGCAAGCGCAGGGGGGTTGGGTTACTTGGCAAGAACCGGGTATTGGTTAATATTGCCAGCAGTAATTTTCGAGATTAGTCATCTAAAGACCATTCCAAGGTTCCAAGGTTTGAATGCCTGATTTTGCAGTATTTGTGCCTGGATTCTGCCTTATTCTAGACTTGCATGAATTAAAATAAATACATGAATTATGACAGAGGGTTCAATAAGCGAAGTATCTAAGTTCAAAAACACAAAGCTATTCCTACTATACAAATCCCTGTATATACGTATTTCTCGGTGTTGAATCTTTTTACTAGTATACAAACTTGTACTAGTTATTGTGGGAAGTGGCGGTCAACGCCTACCACTTGACCTACCCTCTAGTAGAAATATATATTCATCGCCTTATTCGTTAGGCCGTAAGATTTTATTTATATACGACGACGAATACTAAGCCGGAACCGGAGCCGGAGCCTTTATAATATATAAGGGCTAATATTAAAGCCAGTATTTTTATAAGGTTCAAGATCAATAGAAGGGCGCCCCGGCTATACAAATAGAGAGAAATTAATTAACTAGTATATGCTTCGAGAAGGCGGTGTTGAAAGCGGACAGGCAGTATAAACCAATAATAATTAAGTCAAAGGTGGCATGAATCTGATAAGTGTCACGATCGACAATTCTCACATGCTTATCACATGTCAAGATCGTTCTTTGTTTGCTTTCTTTCTTTGTTTGATGGAGTACTACTATGCCTAATTGGGCATGCCTACTAAGCCTATTTGGGAAAGGGTCTGATGTTTGCAGAGATCCAGCTTCTATAAGAATCCCTCTGGATCTCTCTCTGCACTTCTCCTTCTTTTCTCCCCATCTTTGCTTTTCTCGTTTAATGCACTCTTTCATTCAAAGACCTGGCTGGTAACACTAAGTGTGAGATGGTTGAATACCTTTACGCTGCAGCACTGATTTTGGTTGCTGCCCGAACGGTCCCACTTTTGATGAATGGTACCGCGCGAGGTATATCTGCCAATACCATTACGGCAGGGTCGCCCAAATGAGCACGATAAATGTGAGGTGCTCGAATATCTCTACGCTGCTGCCCTCATCCTAGTCGCTGCCTGGACAGTCCCGCGCTTGATGAACGGTAACGTGCGAGGTATATCTGCCGCTACCGTCTTGTCGAGGTCGCTCACTACGATGAGCGAGGAGCTTGCAAGAATTGACGCATTGCTGCGCAACTCCCAAGAGAGTTGCGAACAAGCACCCAAGCTTCAAGAGAGAATAGCTCTTTCACGTGAGGTGATCGGGTATATGAGATCCCAGTCCATGTCATGCGAGGGCATAGTCGCCCGTAATAGTTATGGTTCGCGGTGAACTATTTCTATACTATACACTTTATAGATTCAATTCAATTCAGATTCAGTTCAGATTCAGTTAGTAAGATAGTAAGATAGTAAGAAATCAAGAGTCAAGACTTAACACTTAGGAGTATAAAGAGTCCGGTGTTAAAAATTAATATCGTATTTGTTAAACAATCTCCTATAACTACTAACTACTACTAACTATGTTGCATACAGGCAATGCCGGTAATAACTAGCCCTATGATACCCATCTAAAAGCACAGAAGTAAAAAACGTGCGCTTAGAAGGTTTTATTTTTCGAATCATCAGTTCACTCAGGTACTTTAAGACGAAAAAGAATGACTGAGCTGTGGCGAATATCACAAGTATTGGGTTATTTGTACAAAATAGCCAGATGAGGTCAATTTGGGTAGCAAAACAGATTGTAATTACAGATCAAGCAGACAATCAACACATTAAGATGTCCATGGAGAACAAAGACTACATATATTGTACAATGATGGGGCACCTGAGCACATCATGGGTGGATCTGCCATCATCCAACTGACGGTCAAAGATATATCAAATACATACAGAAGTATACCCCTTGCAGGATGTATAGGAGGGACAGCTAAATCCTGCGAACAGAACTGGAGACAGGAGTATGCTAAGATAATGCGACAAGCGTCAGATGCATTACTGCGTCGGTATCACGATATCCCTCAATATAAGAGAATCCCCCGGTATGTAATGGTTCCCGCCAGCGGACCACGGGAATCGGGACAGTTGAACATATAATGCTCGTCCAAAATAAATCATCTGGACTGTGTTTTTTCCGCTTCGTCCACCGATCGCTCGACTTCTTTCTCTGTCCATCGATGGAACAATTTGCGTGCGTCGGAGAGATTGGCCTCCTTGGGCAGCCCGTTCTGAACTGACTGGACGTGGAGAACTGGAACATCAAACTCGTAGACATCCTTCCAAGATTTGTTTCCGGGTTCCATGATGTCCGCTTCGACATATTCAAAGGAGCGCCGTTTCTGGAGCTGAAGCACAGTGTTTTTGGCAGTATCGCACAGGCCACAGCCTGCGCGTGTAAACAGCGTCAGGCGGGCTGGACTGAGAAGGGCACGCGTAGGAAACATGGGGAAACAATATCAATTATACAAGAAATGAATTCAACCACAGGTGTTTCAATATGGCCGGTGCCGCGACGCGAATGCGGTCAGAGAGTTCTCCGCGATGGAACATTCGAGCTCCCCCGCTAAACCCTGTTAGGCAACCTGCGCCATTCTCTCCAGAACACTTTACAGTCTTCTCTTTCGACTCAGTCCTGCCAATTCTCTCATAATATCTGTCTTGCTATACATCATGGCAGGCAAGTGCGTCCACAAAGCGTGTGGAAAGACCTTCACCGACCCGGAAGAAGACTGCGTGTATCATCCGGGTCCCCCAGTGTTCCACGAGGGGCAGAAAGGTAAGTACCTTGGTGTTCAAGCTATTCCAGATTCGTATCCCTTGAGCCCACCAAGGGTTCACGGGGGACCATTGCGGCAGCGCAATGTGACGCCTGATCGTGTTTCTAGCTTCCGCTACGTTTCTACCCCGCGGCACTGCTAACTTCTCAGGCTGGAAATGCTGCAAGCCCCGCGTCTTGACCTTTGAGGAATTCCTCGCCATCCCGCCATGCACAACCGGGAAGCATTCCACCGTCGACGACACCCCCGTCCCCAAGCCCAAGGCTGAGGAAGTCATTGCTCCTCCTACACCGGCTGAGCAGAAGAAGTCTGAGCGGCTGCCCGTCTCCGCTACCCCGACTATCGCAACTTCAGCGCCGCCTGAGAAGCCAGTCATCGAGGAGCCTGAGTCTGATGACCCTGATGTGGAGATTCCGGCTAACGCAACGTGCCGTCGGAGGGGTTGCGGCGCGTCCTATACCGGGTCTACTACTCGCGATGAGGAGAAGTGCGTCCACCACCCGGGCCAACCGGTCTTCCACGAGGGCAGCAAGGGGTGGTCCTGCTGCAAACGCCGGGTGCTCGAGTTCGATGAGTTTTTGAAGATCCCCGGCTGCACAGAGAAGACGAGGCACATGTTTGTTGGCAAGGCCAAGCCCGCGGGCGAAGAGAAGGTGGACACAGTCAGGTACGTATAAGCCAAGACAGGCGGACCAGCTCTGCTATTTTGTTTGAGAAACGACAAGCTGATATACGTTGGCATTCTACAGAAACGATTTCTACCAGACTCCCACCGCCGTCAACGTCTCCCTATACCTTAAGAAGATTGACAAGCAACGGGCCAAGGTTGAGTTTGCTGCCAACTCGATTATCTTTGACCTTCCTACCACAGACAACAAGCGCTATCAGGATACATATACTCTCTTTGCGCCAATTGACGCGGAAAAGTCAACTTTCCGCGTGCTAGGCACCAAGCTAGATTTGAGCTTGATCAAGGCTGACGGTACTAGCTGGCCGGTATTGCGCAGTGATGACAAGTGGACTGGACAGCGCATCCAGATTGGCAATGCAGGACATGCTTGATTGGGGACATGTATTTAAAAAAAAGTCTACACGATAGAAAATTTCAACGGTTATGACGATGATGATAATTGAGATATTCGCTCCAGCAGTACTCCGTATACGTAGCAGGTGTTCAACCATGACACATATACATAGCTTGAGAGGTGCTCGGCATGCCGACATCAACGATATATATCTTGGCAAGAACAACCCGAACATTCAACCCGAACATTATAGGTTTGATCTTATATAAAGATACAACATCACAAGAGCTCATAAACCTAGCGAGGCATACGAGGCTCTTTTTAAGATGACTTGCATGTACACAACGTACATTTACACCGCGTGCCAATTACCAGTCGAAGATCGCGAGATATCCAACGCTACGGTCGTTGCAACCTCTGATCAAATTTGAGAAGATCAGAGCAAGCAGAGACAACTCAGATCACATAAAAGTGACTGAAAAAAATGGTATGTGACGCCCTCTCCACAGCTAGCACCCATGGGGCTTCCCGAAGGATACCCTAGCATAGCCATAAAGTGATTGGGAAAAAGAGAGACGCCTTTGCTCTCCAGGGCCGGGAACGGAAGAAAACCCATGATGGTCGAAACCATAGGATAACCCTCAGCAAGCCACATTGTGGAGCCCCGTTGAAATTTACATTAAGTTATGTAAACCTCTACTGATGATGGAGAGAAAAGAAAAAAAGAGTAAAGGCGCGGGCGAGGAGATCCTATTTATGCATTTGGAAGTCGATATACGCTAGTGCTGATTGGGTCTCGGTGTAAATAATTTTCCATTTTGTTGACTAATATTGGATTTTATGACTAATTTCCCTTTTTTTGTTGAGGGATTTTCTCGGATTGGGTAAGTAGGGCTAATCTCAGGGCTTTATAATTGCATGTGACTCTAAACCCTCTTTAATTTTCAATGTCTTTCATGTGATCGTCCCGTGACTTGCTACAACACAAAGTACAACAAGTAGGTACATTCGAGATGCTCGAGTACTACTAGTTCCCTGCCAAACTGCAATTGAAACGAGCAATACGACATTAAGAAATCTTTCTACAGTTATCTAATAGTTTCACATCTCAAACAAATGAAAAAATATACATCCATGTACCACTAGTAGTAGTGGCAGTGGAAAAGTCCCTTTTGTCCTCTAAGTACCCTGGGCCCCAGCAAATAATCACATCTTCCAATCACGGGTCGGGAGCACGAGACCTCCTCCCCTCGCTGTCTCAATTAACCTCCCCGCCATCCATAGCGTCTTCAAATTCTTCGCCCCTGAATCTTTTGTACTTTCGCCATAATACAGAATCCGCCTTTCCACCTTGTGCTCTGCTCCTTTCCAAAATTTTATCTCTATTTCGCACATTGCGCTAGCCGCCTAGACTTGTGCAATTGCCTAAATCTTGGATTCAGGACATTGTCACTATATAGAGGCGGTGCCTCTCAAGCAGTTGTGGACTAATTTAATAGTACAAGATTTGTCCCGATACCCAAACCAACTCGCGCCCATACCCCTTTTTCCACCTCCGCTCCACTCAACTCCAGCATGGGCTCGACAGAGACTCAGGCGACCGCGCCAGAATTTCGATACATTCCCCTATTATACAACCATGCCGACTCTCAAGCATCTGCTCTCAGGCTAATCCTGACCTTCAATCCCGACTGGGAAGGTCCTGGCAACAACATTGAGTTCGTGCGATTCACCGACGGCATCACCAACACCGTGTGTCTCTCTTTCTTTTCCCAGTGCCGTTTCCCACGGGGCCAGCATAGGGTTATCAGAATCCAATTGTGACTAACAGATCCCTAGCTCCTGAAAATTATCAACCTGAGACCGGGCCTGACGGAGGAACAAATAGACAATGAGGCAGTACTGATGAGGGCGTACGGAAATGGCACAGAGATCCTCATAGATCGCGAAAGTACGAGCATAATCCCCCCGACGGATAACCTTCGTCAAAACCCCCACTTCTCAAACCACAAAACAGCCCCTCCGCGCCTCCTTTGCCCATTGCGACATATGCTGAAGTAGATCAATTATTCTTAGGAGAAACCAAGTCCCACGCACTTTTGGCCAGTCGCGGCCTAGCCCCGCCCCTCCTCGCTCGATTCAAAAACGGCCTGCTCTACCGCTTCATCCGAGGCCGGCCCTGCGGCCACCAGGATCTAGTTTCCCCGCCCATCTGGCGTGGTGTCGCCCGCCGCCTGGCGCAGTGGCACGCCGGCCTACCTAGTAGCGGAGCCGCGCCTATCGAGGATGTCTCTGTGACCAAGATTGCGGACATCCAGGACGATGAGATCACCGTAATCCAGCCTCGGCGCGCGGGCCCGTCTATGTGGGCTGTGCTGCAGAAGTGGGTGTTGGCTTTACCAGTCACCACCCCCGAGCAGCGCGCTCGTCGGTTGAGTCTGCAGGCAGAGCTGCAGTGGGCTCTGGAACTTCTGGATGATGGGAAGGGAATAGGTGAAGACGGGGTATGTGTCTCCCAGTCCCGGTCTGCTGGAAATGGACGTTGCGTTGTTGGATATATGGCTAACCGCTGGGTTTATAGCTCGTCTTCTCACACTGCGATCTCCTCTGTGCCAACGTCATTGTCCTCCCGAGCGAGAATGGTGTTACAACCGAAGACAGTATCGCGCCTGTCAACTTCATCGATTATGAATATGCGGTCCCTGCGCCCGCGGCCTTCGATATCTCCAACCACCTTGCTGAGTGGGGTGGCTACGATTGCGATTATAACATGATGCCGACAAAGTCTGTGCGCCGTCAGTTCCTTACTGATTATACGAAGAGCTACTGTGAACAACGCGGTCTTGACGCTTCATACGAAGCTGAGATTGTCGACCGGCTGTACGAAGATGTTGACCGCTTCCGTGGCATCCCCGGTCTCTACTGGTGAGTCCAGCGAACAAATTGACAAAAAGGAAAAGCGTAATGGGCGTATCATGCTAACAATATCTCCTAGGGGTGTTTGGGCACTCATCCAAGCGCAAATCTCCCAGATTGATTTCGACTACGCCAGCTACGCTGAGACCCGTCTCGGCGAGTACTACGCGTGGAAGCGCGAGGTAGACGGAAGCCGCAAACAAGCTGGCGAGGAGATGCCGTTGCGCGAGTCCCGCTGGGCGTCGGAGGCGTAAAGCCATTCGCCCTTTTCGGTTCCCATTCTCTCCTACACCTATGAAATGACGTCAATCAATCCCCTCGGCGCCTCATTTTCCCGAATACTTTGTCAGCGCTATCAATTCCTCATGATCCTGACCAAATCCCATCTATCCCTTCACCTTATTCTTGCAATTGCAAGAAACCCTTAACATGGCACTCCAGGAATTCAACAATATCCTTGGAGTCAGCCTACACCGAAAGCGAATCTAACCGATGAAACAAATCAAAGTTGTGGTCTTGGACGACCACAGACGAGGTTGGACCAAGAGGTCCAACACAAGAGAAAATAAGAGAAAGATAAAGGAGGAATACTTTACTCTGATTGCAGTGTGCGGTCGGAGCAAAAGTCTTGGTATCTGTCGATATAGATGGTGGTATATCTCTTTGCATTCTGGTGGCCATTTTCCCTGGTCTTGTGTGTTGTCTTTCAACAACGTCATAGCTGGGGTGTTCTAAGGTTAATATGGTTTCTTTTCCCCTAATTTTGAATCAACTTATCCTAGAGCCTTGTTTCTAAAGTTGTTGCTACATCCACATGTAGTCTTTGTGGGATGCTGAGAGCTTAGACCACAGGAATTTCCCACTCAACAGTATCTTGAAATCAGGTCGGTCTTAACCTGTGACAGTGTAGATGTTGTGTTGATATATTCTGATAGACACGGTCATTACATTTTGAATCAGAATTGGTTGTGAAAAAAAAGGAAACAAAAAAAAAGATTCGAGGTTGTAGAAATAGCGAGAGATATATATCCACTTCAGTACCTGTACAGACCTCCAACATCCATTTAATAACACCATTCTTTCGATATTTAACTAGTCATTCAATGCAAGGATTCACTAACCCATTCTAAACCCAATGAGACAGACGTACGCTAAACCCCTAAATGTCCCTGAACCTTTTACTAATTTCTGTTCGTCGCATTCGCAACCCAGCAGCCGAATCAACAACATCTTAGCAGCCGGATTCCTCTCAAATGCCCTCCCAAACCCCTCTCCAACCCCTGAGAATTCTCAATATTCCATCGAACGCGCAGCAGACAGATCAACAAACCCACTCTTCTTCGTTACAATAATAGAAAGCGTCTCCGCAACAAGTGCAACAACCCTCCACACCAATGGATACAAATTTATTAACAGATGAAAAACAGCAACAGGCTGACTCAGTCTACGCACAGCACCATCCAAACCCGCCCAAAGTGCAAGACGTGCAAGACTAACCCAAATCTCTGCTAGAAAATCAACGCCAACCCACCCGCTCCAAAGTGGGTCCTACGACCAACAGAAACGCGCGCACCTGCCAAGAATTCCTCACCGAGCTTGTGAACCGGAACGACGCGTTTATCAAGTGCGTCGGCCCGGTATGCGAGAGGAGGTACTCGGCTATTTATTTTCGATTCGAAGGTGGGTGTGCGATGCTGATGGATGGGTCCTTAGGGCGTTCAGGATATCACTGAGGCGCCAAGGACCTTTCCATATATCTGGAGTCGACTGAACGCTGCAAATAACCAGGTGGGACATATAGCAGGCGTTGCAGTGATCTGGCTGATCGAACCTGGGGCTTGGCAATATGATGTTTAACGGCGTATGCACCACTGGCAAAGATGAAACAAGCCACATATCTTGCACCTTTGTTAAGTGTCACGCAGGATATAATAAAACCTACAACAGCGACATCCATGGACAACGTAATGTGCCATGTCCGCTCGTTGTACCGACCAGAGGTGATACCAATGATGATACAGCAGATTCCGGAGCACACATATGGAGGGCATGTCAAGACCAAGGTGACTGTGCTGCTGAACCCAAGACTTCCAACGACAGTCGGGAAGAAGTTGTTAAAACCACATGCACTTAGATGCATGTTCTGCATAAAAGCTAAGAGGTACACGCGTGGGTCGACCATGGCTTGCTTCAGGCCGGCCAGAGCACCCTTCGACTCGTCACTTCCGACTGTATCTCTCTGAATGCGGTCATGGGCAAGCTGGCGCTCTTCTGATGTCAGCCATCGTGTGGTGAGTGGATGATCTGGCAGCATTAAAATTCCAAGACCGGCAATGCCAAATGTCACCGCGCCCTCAATGATGAAAAGCCACTGCCATCCTTTGAGATTCATGTGCTGGTCTAGGGTTTCGAAGGTTGCAGCTGCTATCAGACCAGCAACAGCAGTGGCAACAATATTGCTAGTATATAGGATGGAGATGCGTAGAGCAATTTCCTTGCGCGTGTAGAAAACTGACAGTAGAAACAGTGCACCCGGATAAAACGGAGCTTCTGTGACTCCCAGAAAGAATCGGACAAGTAGAAGACCAATGTAACTCTTTGTCAAAGCAGTACAAGCCGAGACTATAGCCCATAGTGCCATGCACCCGCTCATGTATAGAGATGACCGGAACTTCTTTGAGGACATGAGCATGTTCGACGGTATTTGCATCAGAAGATACCTAGTTTTTACGTCAGGATCTGCATCACTTTTGATATACTGGGGAAGTCTTCAACATACCCGACAAACAATATCGAGATACAAGTGTTGTACTGTGTTCCGACAAGACCAAGATCCTCTTCGAGGTTGTTGAGACGTGCATTCGCGATCGCATTGCGATCGATCTTGGTTTTATTTGCATTAGTTTATGAGCTTCGGTATACCTAGGTAGAGGTAATGCTTACATAGTTCAGAAAATACATTGCCCACAGAATGGGCATGATTCTGAAGTCCAATTTTCTCACAAGTCTGATTTCCGCTGGGTCAACCTTGGCTGTAGCCCCGGAATAATCCCCTTGGGCTTTCTCATTTGCCATTTTGAGAGAGTCAACGTCTTCAACATGAGCGTTGTTAAACCATTTGTCTTCCAAATTTGGAGTCGAAAGTGGTTTCATGGTTTTAGAAAAGATTGCCATAGCTCTGAGGTGGAATACCTCGACCGGGAAAGTGAGTATCAATAGCAAGAAAACGGAATGAGATAGTAGCGATACCTTCACTCGGTGTATAGAAAAAGCAACTAAGTGAGTGATATTCAGGCATCACGCCTCGAGTTAAGGTCATTTATAGACAATACTTCTCAGTCGAAGCGGACAAAGAGAGTCCGATTCATCCATGTCACACCTCATGGAATAGGCTTGGGAAAATGCTGAATCTCATAGTGAAAACAGAACAGAAAAGGATAGCCAAGATACCAAAACCCAAGCTCAACTAATCCGTATCATGTACTCCAGGCTCTGTTCGAGAACCCCAGACTTTCCCCGCCTTTTGCTGGGTCGTGCCTGGGGTAGCCAAAGCCGGAGTTTATTGGGTCGTCCTAGAGCTATGACGCGAGATAGACGTGCCAAGTATGCCTTCAAGGGATTAGTTTGGATTCTCGTCAGTTCTGAGCCCCTTGCGGACTATATCAACACCGCCAAAAGGAGACACCCGGTCTTTGCAATGTCCGCCCCAACACAACAAAGTCGGTTTCCTCTGCAAATATCCCTTTTTCTGTCAAGGTACTGAGCTTTGCTTTCTAGGGATTTTATTCTCTGATCAGACAGGCCCCCTTTACTTACATATAGAAGGCCGGGCCTCAGCCCTGAAGTTGTGTTAAGTTATTAATAGAGTGAAAAGTTACCTCTATAGAATACGCAATCCACCACTATATACCAGCGCGGATTCGATATTCCAATAACCGCTCCTCTCTTAATGCTATAGCTTATTCCAGAACACCTCCTTAATGTGCTCCTAGTGTCACTTTACGAATTCCTGAACTTCTTGCTTTGGCTTACTTACTCTTTTCTCATTAACACCATAAAGTTACCCTAAGGTTCTCCTCGCCTGGTTAAAACGATGCACTATTGCGAAGTCGACTACCCAGTAAAAGATGGCCCTCATATTTAGCTATTCGAAGGACATTAGAATACTGATAATTCAGATTTATTACTAGGAAATTATGTAAAGTCGGTGAAGTCAGGAACAAACGGGCATCATCTGGGTCGTTGGGGGGCTGTTCTGTGTCACCTTCGTGTGTGACCGCATGGCTATAAAAAGCACTTTTTATTGCAAAACGCATTTATTCCTGATCTGATAAGGGCTGCCTCGTCCAATATTCATGCAACTGCAACGACATAAGGGGCGTGTTCGTTTACTATCACCCAAAGCCTATAATTTAGTGTTACAGGCATACAGACCAAGAAGCTTCCCTCTCAGGGAATGCACACGCCAGAACACGGTTATTTACTTATGTACGTAGTTTGGCCTCAATCTATGCCTAGCCGTAGGTGGTTTTACACAGCTGCCAGCTGCCGCCAACTACAAACGAAGTTTTGCCTGGCTAAAATTCATTACCATTGCCGTGAAGACCAAGCCGAATATCATAGTCATAGGGTCGCAGGGCAGATAGAGTTAGTAATTACTAGTGGATTTTAATAAGATACTACGTTATTATTTACTAGTTTTCCTTTAGGTAAATCAAGGAGTGCTTGGTATTCTTTTACCCTACAACCCTACGAGCTAAAAATAAAACCTAGTACATAAAAACGTGGCAGATACTAGTAACCAACGATATAGTAACCTGTCAAACTCCATTAGTAATTGCTGGTTCTGTTTACCCCGCGACCTCTGCCCTACAACCCAACTCCCCATTTTTGTCATTTTTGTCATTCTTGTCATTCTACTCAGGTTGGACTGACATGGCTACTCTTGACTCCCTCAAGTGGGCTCTTAGGCAAAATGCCACCGTGAGGGGGTCATCCCCGAAGCAGCCATTATCAGACATACAGAACGACACTGGGTTCAATATCTTACTACAGGGACCAGGGTGGATGACGTACCAAGACTTTGTCATTCCTCAACTCTTGGAGCTGCTAGCTCCCCTCTTCAGCTCGCGTATCAATATCTCAGTGCTAGAAATCGGACCTGGACCGAAGAGCGTACTTGGGTATCTGCCCGGTCGTCTGAGGAAAAGAATCCGGAGATATGCGGCATTTGAGCCCAATGACCTGTTTGCTACAAGGATGGAAAAATGGCTTTGCTCGACATTAGAGACGGAGTCACCGCTACCCTGTCTAGAAAGCCCGCCTGATATCCATCGAATTCCATTCGACATAAACGGCAACGCAAAGAGTGATACTCGCACGCGTGGTAGCGACGAAAAATTCGACGTTATCCTACTCTGCCATAGTATGTATGGCATGAAGCCCAAGGCCAGGTTCATCGAACGAGCGCTGGGAATGCTGGTTGAGCATCCCGAAGGCGGAATGGTGGTGGTGTTTCATCGCGACGGGACCCTACACCTCGACGGGTTAGTGTGTCATCGAACGGCTTCTTTCCCTACCGGAGCGGTTTGTGTGGCAGATGACGACGAGGTACTGGACTCTTTTGCTCCGTTCATCGCGGGGTTTGTCATGCAGGATGCGGAGGCGGACAAGGCTATCCGAGTTGAATGGCGTGAGGTGTGTCGCGCCTTGGGTCGTCGCGAGAAGAACCACCCAGATCATCTCGTATTTAGCTCGCCAAACATCATGGTAGCCTTCAACAAACATGCGACAACGTTACCGGAGCTGACGGCACAGGTGTCGTGGTTAGACGGGGAGAAATGGGTTAAGAACTGGGAAGCTCGTCTACACCATCCAGCCGCGGTTGTTAAGCCGACAGAGATCCGACACGTCCAACAGTGCGTTCAGTGGGCTCTTAAACATGGGTTCAACCTGACCGTTGTTGGCGGAGGCCATAGCGGTCACTGCCTTTATCCCAGCGTCGTTTCGGTCGACATGAGCGCCTTTGATCAAGTACATATCCTCACAGCCGAGGATGGACGAGAATCTGGTTCCAATTCTGCTCCCTGGGTCATCGCCGAGGCTGGCTGTAAGACGGGAGATATTATCTGCAAGGCCATGGCGGCAGGCTTGACAGTGCCATTAGGGGCACGCCCTAGCGTAGGCGCGGGCCTATGGCTACAGGGCGGCATCGGGCACCTAGCTAGGATGCACGGGCTCGCGTGTGACTCCATCGTCGGCGCCGTTATGGTTAGCGTCGAGTCTGGCCAGCTTCTTTCCATCGGCCGTGTACCAAGCCAACACCGGCCCGTCGGTGCCGTGCTGCCAGAGAACGAAAGTGATCTTCTATGGGCGATAAAGGGTGCTGGAACCAACTTTGGCATCGTAATCAGCGTTACTTTCGAGGCGTATGCGGCTCCGATGTTCTCGATTCGAAACTGGGTTTTCCAGCTGAGTGATAATCTCGAGGCGAGGCGCAAACTTAGTGATTTCGATGACTTGGTAGCAAGGAAGCTCCCCCAGAACTGTTCTGCAGACGCGTATCTGTACTGGGACATTGGCCAGCTGCATTTTGGTGTAACCATGTTTGAATCTTCCACGACTGAACTCATCTCTGAAACGCCTATGTCGACACCCACGCCCGTAGAAACAATTCTCGGGCCAGAAGACAATTTACAGGTCGTGGACGGCGTCGGTTTGTTCGGTACCGAGATGTACATGTCCGGAATGCATGGGGGTCACACCAAAAGCAAGACCTCATCATTCAAGCGATGTTTATTCCTAAAACGCATTGGAGCATTGAATGTCGCCGAAATCTTGGTGGCAGCCATCGAGACTCGTCCCTCGCCACTCTCTTATCTCCATCTACTACAAGGTGGTGGAGCTATTAGTGACGTTCCGGCCGATGCGACTGCTTTCGGTTGTCGTGACTGGGACTTTGCATGTGTGGTAACTGGCGTCTGGCCGCGCCAACAAGATGGAACCGAGGTCGCTCGAGCGGCCGTGCAGTGGGTCTACAACGTCGCTAGCAACTTGCTGCCTGTAAGTAGCGGAGTTTACGGCGCAGACCTTGGACCGGACCCTAGAGACACCGCACTGGCGGCTAAGGCCTTTGGGCCGAACCTGCCACGCCTGGCTCGCCTCAAGAGAATAGCAGACCGGGGTAATGTGCTAGCCTACGCCTGCCCGCTTCCAAAAGCGCCCACAGAACAGAAGCTCATCATTCTTGTCACGGGAGCAAGCGGCGCCGGCAAGGACCATTGCGCTAACATCTGGGTCTCCGTATTCCATGAATGCACCCAGAAAAGATTCATGGCACGAGTAGTCAGCATCAGCGATGCGACTAAGAGAGAATACGCGGGGGCCACTGGTGTCGACTTCAACCGTCTGCTTCTGGACCGGGAGTACAAAGAGCAGCACCGGCCAGCGTTGACCACGTACTTCCAGAGCCAGGTGCAGCATCGGCCTCGGCTACCAGAGGAGCATTTTCTAAATGTTGTATACGGCGCCGGGGATGTAGACGTGCTGCTAATCACCGGTATGAGAGACGAGGCGCCAGTGGCAGCCTTCTCGCACTTGGTACCAGACAGCAGACTGCTCGATGTTCGTGTCAAAGCTAACAAAGAGACGCGGCGTGCTCGCCGAGGCTGCCATGGCGGTGATTCTGATGGCGATGACAACGCGAATGGCGGACCAAAACCGAAGCCCTTGGACTACAGTCCCAGTCTCGTCTTCAACAATGACGAGACCGGAAATGAGAAAGCGAAAATGTTTGCCGAAGACTACCTGCTTCCCTTCTTCGGTAAGGACCTTCAGCGACTGCGCAAGATGGTGCGTCCAGTACCCGACTTTCCGCGCCCCGGCGTTAAGTTCCAACATGTGCTCAACATCTCCCAGCATCCGGGTGGGCTTGCCCTGTGCACCGGTCTACTACATGCTCACTTCACGGGTGACTGGGCCAAAGTTGACAGGATAGTATGTTGCGAGGCTGGCGGCTTCATCTATGCGTCCGCGTTGGCCTCACAGGTCAACGTACCCTTGGCGCTGATCCGCGAAGCCGGCAAGCTACCCCCACCCACCGTTTCCGTCCTCAAGAATACGTCTCACATCTCTTCGGCATCCAATTCAAATGAGAAGATGATTGAGATAGAACGGGATTTGATCCCTAGAGGCGCGTCGGTAGTAGTCGTGGATGATGTACTCTCCACAGGGAATACACTTTGTGCGGTCCTACAGCTTTTGGGTGAAGTTGGTATTGCTGATGTCAGCATCATGGTTGTGGGTGAGTTCCCTATTCATCGTGGTCGACAACTGTTGCACCAGCGTGAGTTTGGCATCAATATCCAAAGTCTTTTGGTCTTTGATGGTGCATAGGGAACGAGAGACTGTTGAAATCTTGGAATTTTAGACTTGTTATCAAATTGTTTCTCTTTTTGGTGTTGGTATGTATGTAGCTACACGTACAACAGTCTACCCTATAAAGATTCACCCACCTCCACTCATTCTTACCAGTACACAATTAGCGTAGTATTCTATATAGTATTCTTACAAATGAATAGTAGTACTATATTATTTTTTAAAAGAACAGGGCTCTATGCACCCCTAACTCTCAGCTCTTGACTCTCAATTTCATACTATCTTACTAACTAACTAACTAGTTGGTCCCATATTAGTAGCAATCACTGCCTGGCACCTCAATAGCATACTTATGGCCTCCGCCCGCTTGGACTCGCTGTGCTGGCCCTCGAGGTACTTGCCCGAGTGTGTGAAAAGCTGCCTGTCAATCGTACGTGGCATTTCGACAAACGACTTCGAAGCGACGATCATAAACGCGCTCCTCACGGCCTTGGATATTCTTGTCATTCTTATCGAGTAGCGCGGCGTAGAGCAGGGCGTATACACGTCCAGCCAACGGTACTATCCCCCAAGCCACCGCAATCAGCGGGAGTCCTCGGGGCAACGTGTCGCCCTAATCATACCGTTCCCGTCGAAATCGAAAGGGTATGACTGCTTCAGCGCCTTGTTCGACATATCGCTTTTAGTAGCGATGTAAGCAAGCTCATCAGATAGCCTCACGCCTAGCGGAGGCGGTATCCATTTACCGTCAGGGATGATCAGTGAGCCATGTTGATTATGTAATGGTCAGTGGTCAAGTGATCAAAAAGCGGCAAGAGGTGAGGTCCTTATCCGGTACGTATTTTGCTACATTTAGTTAGTTACCAATTCCATCTACCACTTACTAATCTTTCATTTCCCAATTGTATAGCTATCTAGGTAGTATACCTTTTTTTAACGAAGCATAGTAGATCATCGTAATAGTTCATAATATGTGAATGTTGTGGTGCTTTCCCACGGCTCTCCGGGGGCCGTGATATGCTATCTCCGTTACTCCGCTACTCCGCACTTGATCAGCCTAATCTTCAACAACTCAACCATGTACGACTCCTATCGTCAGTATTTCTATCATGTCCATATAAATCTAGATAACTAACACTGTTTTTAGGACCACACCCTCTCCTCGCCCAGGTCCCACTGACCGTCTCACCCTTCATCAACCTCCCCGCCTCCGTCACATTACCCTACACATACAAATCCGTCCCCTCATCTCTACCCCCCTCAGTGACAATCGATCCAAGCAGCCCTGATGGTAAATCCCGCTATGTCGTCTCCCCCAGCGGTGAGCACGCAGCTCACCCAGACGACGTCCTCGCCTCATGCCACTCCCTCGAACAACATTTGAATCAGGCTCGCGCCAACGCGGACCAGGCAATCCACGCATGGAAAGGGTCGATCAAACAACGCGAACTAGCCGAAAAAAGACGCCTGGCTCCTGGGTGGCTCGACCGCGAAGAGAAGCTTCTTCAGCCTAGCCGGACCAGTATGTCCCCTGACGCACAGGGCGATGCCCGTCCAAGCCTGCTAGATAGCTCTTCCCCTGATCAGGGCTCTTCGCAACTGCCGAGCATGGTCCCTCAAAACGATGGAGAGGAGTTGGATAGAGCGTTCGGTGGTCTAGGTGTGAAATGAGGAAGGGTGGTCATCCAAGAGAGTTAATCACTCACTGCTCTTTATATCACAGGAGTGCTTGGGAACCAAATTCTCAATGTGGTATTAAATCAATCTCCGACATGAGGTCTCTAAAGGGTGCACTATGTTTCGGCGGTCCTTCCAGCGCTAGGCTCTTCTAAGCCCTTGTCAAAGCAGTAAATAACCCCCGAGTCTGCGACATTTCGCTTTACCGTGGGCCTTTGACTATTGGCGCTAAGATTATGTTCTGCTGGGAGATAAGTCGGGTGGATCAGTTGGCAATCGTTCCTTCGACTAGCTATCCGTGTGGTTTATATATAAAAGACAGTATACCAAGAACTCAATATTTGTAAATAATGCTGTGTATAAAATCCCATGTAGTATAACAATTGCAATGAATGTTTCTAGTTTGATCCAAAAAAAAACAAAAAAAAGAAATGTACGGAAACGTACACGAACTGCGGTTCTCCCAAGCTCTTGGAAAAGCTCCACCCCGCGACGGAAGCTCTTTTTCATTCCACCCCAACCTAACCCTATCGTATCATTCAACTCATTTTTCTCTCTCTTTACACCCACACATACTACAACATGGAGGTCATTCGCAGCTCCCCTGAAGCTTCCTCATTCGTGCCGCTAGCCGAACACCAGTCGCGCACCCCAAGCTCCTTCTACTCCGGACCACCAGTATTGTACCACCACAGCCAGCACTGCAAGATCGTCATCCTTGAGCGCGAGCTACTCGCCACCCCAGCGCTGAATGCCCTGCGCGGCCAGGATGCTGTAAACAGCACCGCAAGCCAGGATGACGAGGATAAGGAGCTCGCAATCTCAGGCGTGGATACCTGGGTGACATCCGAGTGAGTCTATCAATCACCCCCTTCCATCCCATAACTAGCCAGGACACCAACTGACTAAATATACCACTCAACAGCAAATTGCTCCTCTTCTCCCCCTCCGCCTCAACAGGCGTGTCAATCCCCTACCCCTCAATCTCACTACATGCACTCCAACGACTACGCGTCCCAAACACCGACGCCGAAGTCCAGGGCCTGTACATGCAGATCGCGACGCCGGGTGCGCCCTCCGAAGACGACGAAGAGGAATGTATCACATTGACAGTTGTGCTGCCCGCTGACGCCACGCTACAAGAGCCCGTGGAGAACGAGACGGATACACCCACGCAGCAGCTTTACAATGCTGTCTCGGCGTGCTCCAATTTACACCCTGACCCTGTTGAGCAAGGCGATGAGGATGACAACGAGGATGGACCTAAGTTCATTTCGGCTGAGGAGCATGAGGGAGTCTTCCAGCTTGGAAATGGTGATCTGCCCCCGCCTGTTGATGGGAGCTCTGGGTGGATCACCGCTGAGAATATGGATCAGTTCTTTGACGCGGATGGGAATTGGATTGCTGCTGGTGAGCCGCCTTCTTTCCCGCTTGGGCCTGGAGCTGGGACTGTTAGGGCTCGGGAGGGGGAGAATGGAGTGGAAGAGAATGGAGATGAGGATGAGTCTAAGTGGCGGAGGACGGATTGATTGAGATTAGACTGATTTGAAGGGAAATATGAAATGCACGGCGTACGATCGGCGTTAAAAATACTTGACTGGCTACGTAGGAAGCTACCGATGGATGGGGTTGGATTACTGTTTAAGATAACATATGTAGAGAATTGATTGGATTTCTACTAACGATTTCCTATTTCATGAATATCAACCTAAGAAAACACACATGAAACATGGAAGCAGAAGAGAAAAGACGGACCACAGACCACCAGGCAACAAGAAAATAAGAAGAAGTAAGTGAACAAATAAAAACAGATAGAAGAAAAGGGACACTGAAGCTTTTGCGCCGACATCAGTGTCAAATACAGCACAATAAAAAGAAGTTAAAATGAATCAAAAGAAAACTGTCGCTTTCAAAATGAACAGAAAGACACAGCAAAATCAAGCTTATTCCCGTAGGAACCCATCACCATCGTAAAGGCTACCAGGCGTGGCAGTTTCCCGTCCAAGTCCGAGTCCCTTGCTAGTGGGAGTAGTCATCCCTCGACGTGGGGAAGTAGGAGTCGGGGGTGCATGGTGGCTCGACATATGAGGCGGGAATTGTTGGTTGGTTGGCATGGAACGGGGGACATTGTTCTTGCTACGGATGGGGGAGGATTCAGGCGTGCGGAATGACCCAATTGGGGGCTGCATGGAGGGTTGAGGAGGGGAGGTGGTCTGGTCGGGGTCCTCAAAGATAGTGACATGATCTTGAACCATTGAGGACCGGCGGGTGCCACAGAGTGAAGAACGACCAATGGGACCCAGCCCATTGTCGAGACTGGAAATTGAAACACGATCACGGCGGAATGAAGGATTTGGAGCGTCGGTTTTCGCGCGTTGGAGTGAGTCTGTGGATCTGCGCCAGTCACTACCTTCTGTTCCGGTAATACTCATGACAAGAGGGAGGCGGGTGGGCGAGGCTAGGGGACTATCTGGTGTATGATGCGAGGTTAAGGGTCCGCAAGTCGACTGTCTCCGAGTTGGAATGACGCCGGGTTGGTTGCGAGGCCCCTTGACTGCTGAACGTCGTGGGCTACCGAGGGCAGGGGAGTTCTCGTGGGATGCAAATGGAGTTCTGGACATTTCCCAGACAGGTGGTACCCTTTCAGGAGACGGAGTGTGGGTGAGAGAGTTGCCTTGAGACTTGGGGAAAGATGTGAACAGTTCAGGGAGAGCGCGGTCGTTTTCGAATGTGGGCTTATTGGCACCCAAGGCAGATGGGGTGCGGTTCCTATTCTTGCAAGGACTGTCATCGTACATTGGGGGCAGAGGCTCCTCGACTAGTGGTCCGAGAGATCCAAGGCCGGGCTTACCATGTCGACTGCCGTACTTGCTGCGTCTGGAGGAGGACATAGGGGACGCTGTAGTTGGTGGCAACGAAGGCAAGGGTTTAGTCGGGTTGTTGATTGAAGTCTCACGTAGATCCAGCTCCTCCATCTTGTCGAAGTCTTCTGGTTCCTCCTCGACGGTAGGAGAGAACGTCGATGACCCGAATGTCATAGGTGGATGGATAGAAATACGAACACAGTTTTGACGTCGGTGGCCCTTGCGTTGTGGATTTCCACCTTTTAGTGCAGAGGTAAGACTGCCATGCCGAGAGAGACTGGCACGCTGCATCGGGCTTGGTGGCTTAGTGGTATTGCCTGCGTTGCCTGGTGATCTAACCTGGTGGAATAGAGTCCCACCCCCAGGCGAGCCAACGTAGAAGGGGTCATCCTCCATTTCGTCATTATCGTAGCCTGTACTGTTTTGATATTGATTGACATGTGGTCCAGAGGGCATGTGGGAGCCCGAGGATCGCCAAGATGGGCCTGAATATTGGTGTTCCAAATGCCCCACTGGAGTCCCAGATCGCAGAGAGGCATCTCGTGAAGGAGGATTAGATGAAGACATAGAATCAGTTCGACATGGGGCGCCACCAAATTGATCAATGGAGACACCCGACTGGTGAGTGGTCAAACTTCGCCGAGGTGACAAGGGCGCATATTTATGACGAGTTTCAGTTGTCGAGTAGGAGCGGACAGGGAAGTTGTGCATAGGAGGCATGGAGGTGTTGGTGGCAATGAAACTCCTCCGACCATCCTTGACCCCAACGTCGGCAGCACTGAAAGGTACAAATGTGCCTGAGGGGAAAGTGGGTGAGGTCACATTCCTCCCATCGTCCAAAATTGAGCTATTGGTAGTATCTAGACTCATGGAGGAAAGTCTCATCACAGAGTCATTCCTAGCATAACTAAGTCTGTCTGGGGGATATGCAGTTGGAGGAGGGGGAGGTATCGAGTGACCAGGCATCATCCCGGCTGTTTGACTAGCAATACTTCCCCCACGAGCACGAGTAGGGGACTCTTCGGTGTTTGAATCAAACACAGACGAGTTACGGTCTGAAGCAGGAAAGAAGCTTGATCGCTCTCGTAATGGAAAGGGCCACCCAGGTGAAACAGGTTTCATACCTAGATGGAATCCAGTACCATCTTCGTTGGGATCTGGTGTCTGTGTTGGAGTTCTCTCTGCTGGCAATTCCAAAACCCCCTCGACAGCCGAAAGAGGGACGTCTTCTTTTGATATTGATGTTCTCGCTTTCGATGGCGGACTAGGAAGTTGATTTGATTCATTCAATGTGCCCAATGTACCCAATGAGCTCATGCGTTTGTGGGATGATCGTGATAAGCGCTTGGAACGAGATCGAGAAAGGGAATGACGGAGAGATCGTGCTTTCTCGGTGAACGGAATAGATGAAACCGAATGGCTTTTTGGACGATGCAGACTTTCTCTCGACGTTAATTGTCCCCATTCTGATGGTTTACCATACGGAAGCTGCCCATGCGCTCTTAATACGCTCCCTTCTGCCTGGCTCAACTCAGTCAAGGTGTCAGATTGCAAGGCCCGACTGCGCCGTCCTGGCCTCTGCGTGAATCCCATCAGCCTCCTTACATGGCGCTCTTTGCGATACCTGACCCAGACAACGATGCCGACTACTGAGAGGGCAATGAAGATGGCCGCGCCGCAAGCGGCTATGGCGATGACGGCGGGCAGCGCCAGCATGGTCGCCTCGCTGGCGTTTCACTGGGCTGATTCCGAGGCTGTATGGACACAATTGGCGGAGATGGTCCTCTCGATTCCTCATCCGTGAGTAGCGGGTTGGTTCCGAACATGCAGATGTTGCGAATACTCGCTGTATCAAAACGGCAACACTGAGGCTTCACAGGGCTGGAAACTTCACCCTCATGAAACACAACAAATTCTCACGAGAGTAAGAAACAACAAGACTTTCTGGCATGCCATCAAGGGGACCACCATTTGTTATGGGAACATTGATTCCAGCCGAGGAATGCTCATTCATCACCACCCGGCGCAAAGAATGTTGGCGGCCACACTACCCCTACCCCCTTCGAGCCCGTTTTAACGGTGACAGCGCCACCATAATTCATGTGAGCGGGCCATTGATACCTTCAAGGACCAGTATTGAGTGTTTAGAGTGGGTGTTGAGTGAGTGTTCTAATAGATCCCGTTTTATACTTGATCTATCAAGTGTTCTTTCCGCGTCTTCTTTGACATCTTTAGTCAATGGAATCTAGGGCGTCTTTTTGGGCATATTTCCAATGACTAGACGAATGGCTAACAAATCCAATAAAGTATTCAACCATACACAACGCTTTTCCACTGGTCGCCTTTGATGATCAACAAGGTCAGTGCGCGTCCGAAGACCAACCCGATTCCTGTCTGGATAAGTGATCCATTTTGATTCCAACTAAATGGTTTTGTTAGTATAAATTAGTATACGCAATAGATGTGCAGTTTGCGTTGGATTATGTTGTATAGAGTGATAATGCATTGCCCTAATGACCCCTTGCGTGCATGGTTCTCGAGTTCAGTTGGATCCTACTGATAGCAGAGGTTTGAATCTCTCTATAGCTTCCAGTCATTCCACTTTTTAAAAGTCAGTTCAAGCATCCGTACTCCATCCTGCGATCGGGAGTCAGCATGGATGTCGTCCTCTTGGGGTCAAGTTTCCTTGGCCATCCCCTAGAAGAAGGGCCAAGTCAACATTCGTTTGGTGTAGACTTGTCCCCTATAGCTCAGATCATAGG
Organism: Penicillium nordicum; assembly: GCA_000733025.2. Lineage (NCBI taxonomy): Eukaryota > Fungi > Ascomycota > Eurotiomycetes > Eurotiales > Aspergillaceae > Penicillium > Penicillium nordicum. Next base: position 100,596 of record JNNR01000842.1, on the reverse strand, counting down.
TTTCAATCTGCATTAAAACATTGAATGGGATATTTCTAGGGAAGGGTAGAGTGCAAGTTTCATGTTGAACGGCCTAAGGGGCGCCAGTTCTCACTTTCACCGCCTCATGTGGGAGAGGATGCCCAGGATGCCCAGATGAGAATAGCTTCTCTTCAACTGACAGATCCAACTTTTTAGAACAGTTGTATCTGACCACACAAAAATATGATGTATCTCATTCCATGTCAAATGATTATTCCGGGGCGCATATTGTCATTCTCCACTATGAATAGGAGCCAGTGCCATCAAAGAACAATGCAACAGCTCCCCACCAAGGTCTATACATAAGGAAGGCCACGGTCTAGTCCGATTTCCCCGCCAGCGCATCACTCACCGTCTATCACCTTGGGCATTTTAGAGTTGCCCCTCGCAAGCTTCAAATATAAGGTCTCCCGACCTTGCATCTGCCCCCTTTCACTCTCACTTTTCTCTCTGTCTACTCTTCTACTGCTACAATGGCTGCTAACCCTATTACCAAAAATGGACTCTTTGTCCACAACAACACCACTGCTCCTGAGCATCCCAGCCTCATGAGCATGTTCTCCCTCAAGGGAAAGACTGCCATTGTTACCGGTGCTGGTGCCGGTATCGGTTTGGCCGTTGCTCAGGGTCTGGCCGAGGCTGGTGCCAATGTGGCCATGTGGTACAATAGCAATGCTAAGTGCATCGAGAGGGCTGCCGAGATCGCTGAACAATACGGTGTCCAGAGTGCGTAACGGATATACGCAATGTGATTGGCTCCACATAATTCTAACCCGATTTCTTTCACAGCCAAGGCTTATCAGGTTCAGGTCACCGATACAAACGCCGTCGAGAAGGCTGTCAATGACGTCGTCAAGGACTTCAATGGTCGCCTCGATGTCTTTATTGCTAACGCCGGTGTTCCCTGGACCCAGGGCCCCATGGTCGACGGTCCCATCGACCACTACCGCGATGTCGTCTCCATTGATCTCGACGGTACCTTCTACTGCGCCAAGGCTGCCGCTTCCCACTGGCGCCGCCAGAAGGAGGAGGGCACCGATGCCAACGGCAACAAGCTCACCAACTTCACATATGGAAGCTTCGTTGCTACTGCCTCTATGAGCGGGCACATTGTCAACTTCCCCCAGATGCAGGCAGCCTACAACGCTGCTAAGGTTGCCGTCATCCACCTTTGTAAGTTGTTATTCAGACACCATCAGCTTTATTACCCTACTAACACCTTCCCAGGCAAGTCTCTCTCTGTCGAATGGGTCCGCTACGCTCGTGCCAACACCATATCCCCCGGTTACATTGCGACCGAGATCTCCAGCTTTGTGCCCGAGGATACCAAGAATATCTGGCGCGACAAGATCCCCATGGGCCGTGAGGGCCAAGCCCACGAGTTGAAGGGTGCCTACCTCTACCTTGCCTCCGATGCTTCCACCTACACTACCGGCGCCGATCTCATTGTCGACGGTGGCTACTGCGCTCCCTAAGTTCTCTCGCAGCGAATTAAAAAAAAGTAACATTGGTTTGGAGCGTAAATTTTGGAGAGATTCATGCCAACGATTTTGATTTTAACGTGACGATAGACGAACATAACGATTTAAAAAAAAACAGACCAGATGGACAGAATGGACAAGTCTAAATCAATATATTGTATTTGCAACATTTCTTCCCCCTCAGTACGCAGGCATCCAAAATGACTCGCAAGGTAACATGGTGCCCAGAACACAATGCGAGAACCCGAGGAAGAATTTCGCCATTACCGGCACGACCAGCCAAATTTCCGTTTGTGCGCGATTGCCGAGCCAATGGCAATATGAGACGATGTCATGTAGAACTTTTATGTCCGGATGAAATGGCTCGATCCCTTGCGTGGCATTGATAAGCCCCGCCAATGATATCTGAAATGCGATCTACGCCCGCGTCACAGGGCTCATAGACCGATGTGACCGAGTCGACCAGTTGCTTGGATCATACCATAGCACCTACAACCTACGAGATACCCGGTAACATCAAGGCATTCATAGTGTGGAACTGGAGATTGAAATGACGTTGGTTTCATACCTGAATAATGACATAGAAAAGTACTTCATCGCTCAGCTCATCATGTACTCGGACATTCTGCCAAGCCCGTGAATGTTGTATCTGTGCCTCAGCACTATCCTGCTCACCTCCGTTGTTCCAAGATGTCAGGCGAAACAAAAGCAAAAACACCCTGGGAGGTCCACTCGACAACCTCATCTAACCACACCGTCGGTCTTCCTTGCTCGTGCTCATTACCAACGATGTAAATAGGACGCCTGACGTCGAATTCCCAGACGGGGATATCATCGGTTGGGTTGTGTCGCACGTAAACAGCCTCGTCGAGAGCGGAGTCGGACCATTCAGAGTCATACTCGTCAGAGGACACTACAGATCCAGCAGTACTGTGTGAAGGGCTGTGGGTGGAGAGGCCAGCCAATTCCACAAAATTGGACGGACGGTATGGGCTTCCAGCATAGCTGGTAGGTCTGCTGAGGTCGTATATTTCAGTCTCGGTATCCCTTTCTGAAAGCATGTTGAATGGGTCGGGAGCAGGGTCTTCGTCGTGTCGATGATAGTCAGGTGTTGGCATGGATGAAGTCGTGGGAGGTGACGGACTTTGTTCTTCTTCATCTTTGGTATCGAGGTTGAGTGCCTCGTACCCTACCCCGGACGTACGGTCTGGTGGACGTTGGCTGATGGGATTACGGTTGAAGAGCTTGCGCGCAATTTGTTGGTACACGGGAAGGATAATGTGATGGTGGAAGGCGCCGAGGTGCCGCATAATCGAGGGATTGTAGACGGCAACAACAAAGAGGAATGAGAGAGTCAGGCAAATTATCGGGAAGGCAAGAGAAGCTTCCTCCATAATGAATTTGTCAATTGAATTCTTTGTAGAAGTGAACGCTCTTTGATGAAGATAAGAAGTACATCTGTTGGTTTAGGGAGGAGAAAGGGAAGAAGTAACGCGAAGAGGACCAAAAATCAGCATTTACAACTGTTGTCAATTAGTGGATAACAGGTTGATTGAACTGTTAAACTGGCACACGCTTGGCTCATTCGACGCATTTTCATTTTGTTACTATATATCCACCTCTAGGGCAAACCGAGATCAATGTGCCTAAAGAACAATAAGACAAGTATTTATCTATTGATGGAATATTGAAACCATCAAAAACCGCACTGCGGTTGCGGTTTGGGGGTTGGGGCGAAGGTTTGGCCCCAATTGCGGTTTATGGCGAAGTCTAGGTGATATAGTACCTATATTTATTATAGGTAGGTAGAAATAGCCCACCTAAATCACTATAGATCCTATCCAAAATATCAAATTTAGTAGGATTATCTAATTTCCTAGATATATATCTATTGTCCTTAGACAATGCATCCTCTATGCGCCACTCCTATCCTAAATCTGATTTTACGAATTACGAGTGTGGCGTTGAAAATAAGTGCTGCCCTTACTAGTCTGGCATTAGATAGGCCTATCTATCAAGGCACTTTTGCCCTCTGCTTAATCAGTTCGACCCTATGAGTTTGGCACTTCATCTCTCAAGATTGATCACTGACTCTTCAAACTGCGGCATGAGATTGGCCCATCACGGCACTTTTGCCCTCCGCCTAACCATCTCAACCCTGACTTCGTCACTTCACCTATCAGGTATGATCGCTGGATCTTCAAACAACCAGTGCATAGTCAACAGGTATGTTGTGTCTCAAATCCACCTTTTGAGATTACACTCCACTCTTCTTCCAACTACACTTTGCCCAACCCCATACAAATTTGTACTACACCCTGGTCATACCATCGCCCAGATCTGAGTGCTGACTCTTTAAGCCTAAGCTGGAATATAGGTTTGTCGTCCTTATCCTACCCCCTCTATCTATACTCTTCAATCCTTCACATTGTCCTTGTCTTTCAACTGCATTTTGCCCAACCCCCCATACAAATTTGTACTACACCCTGGTCATACCATCGCTCAGATCTGAGTGCTGACTCTTGAAGCCGACCTACATCATAGGTTCATTTCCATCCTCGTACTACTCTCGCTGTCCACCCTCTTTCACTTATCGCCATTCATTGCATGCTCCAATTTCGAACGACACATCTCGGACTCGGGGGGTTTCACCAAGATCAACCTGCTTGGCTTTTCAAAGACCGCCATCATGGAACCCTCAACTGGAAAAGTACTTTTCTCTCCGGTCAAATGTTGAACAGTTGCTGACATGATCTCTATCACAGAAACGTGCCGCAACCCCCATCCAAAAGGTCAGATCTCAAAGGTACAATCACAGATGGACCCAATCTAACTATGAGCAGGAAGAATCCAAAAAGAGGATGCTCACCAACGCTCGGCCTAAGGGCAGCACAGCCGCCGCCCCAAAGGAGGTGAGATCTCAAAAGTACTATTGTGGTTGGATCTAATCTAACAATATGTAGACCCCGTCAAAGAACACCCCGGCCAGGGCTCGGCCTAAGGGTAGTGCAGCCGCCGCACCAAAGGAGGTGAGATCTCAAAAGTACTATTGTGGTTGGATCTAATCTAACAATATGCAGGCACCGTCAAAGAACACCCGCACCCAAACCAACACCGCTCTAGAGGAGGCTCTCCCGGTGCGACATAACCGTCCAGGATGGGTCAAAACAGAAGGTAGAGAGACGCTTCTCGCCGGATACCTCGGCTTCCAAAACGTTGAGGAGCTTCGGAGGTTCATAATCTCCTGGCCAATCCTGAGTCTCTGGCCCATATTTGACAACGATGCCAAGAAAATGCAAAAGAAGGGTGTTTTTCGACTTGCTGACGAGCAGTGGGACAATTTGTCCAGCATCAGTACCGGTGAATCAGAGAACTTCGCCATCCCCGAAGATGCTAGCCCGGACTTCACGAAAGTCCAAAAGCAGAAGCGTGTGGCTTGGGTGTGCATTCATCTAGCGCATGTCATTGAATCGAAATACGCTGTGTGGTCTGACGCTCAGAACATCAAGGAGACTAAGCGCCTCCAGGATAAGTTCACAAAAGAGAACCCAGATTTCGCATTTCCCAGCGCAGATGCTCAAACCCTGATTCCCCGTGTATCCATCACTTATCACCCAGAATTTGGGGAGACAAGACTGGAGCTTCTCAACCGCTCTTGGGAACTGTTTCGCTACTTCTCCTACCTCTTTCACACGGCAAACATATGGAGTCGTGTGGAGAGCGTGGAAGCAATGAAGAAGGCCGCCGTCGTACAGGATGCAAATCTGCCACCATGGATGAGAGCCCCAAAAGAAGTTGTGAAATCAGCCCTTGGCCCCCATAAGACACACGAAACATACCACCCAATCAAAATCACCGCATATTGGCACCGCAACAAACGTTTCCCAGGACGAGAGGACCTCGAGTTAGCTCTCACAGAGGCCGAGGAGAAGGGGTTAGCCATCCCCCCCGAAGTACTGAAGGTGAACAAGGAGACGCGTGCATTCACTACTGTGGCAATGTTCCGCGATTACATTCGGGCCATCTACAATTGCCGTCAACTCGGACTCAATTTATACTCTGTGAGAATGAGATACACATCTTCCATTGATGACGAGGAGTTTTCCCACGATATTTTGAGGGAGGAATGGGATTCGATCAGGTCCACGATGATGGACCCTTTGATTTCCGACTTCAGATTGGACATTATCCTCCGTGCAACCCAGTCCGAGGATGATGATACGTATGAGGAGGGTATAATGCCGAAAGGCATTGAAGAAGCCTTGATGGCAGAAGCGCAGGGTCCACAGCAGCTGGATGAAACTGTTGTCTCAAGGATCCTGAGCTCATCCCAAAAGGATACCACACTTCAACCAAAGAAGTGTGATTCTTTGGACGACCAAATCCTCTGGTACAGCGGACACGATGTTAACACGGCATCCGGGCGCCGGGAGTGGCAGCAGCAGCTTGTTGCGAAATTACTTGCTGGCGTCAAGTTCGACATTCCGGAGATAGTCAAAATGCCCAAAACCCTGCTGGCCACAAAAGAAGAAAAGGCCAGTGTGGAACAAGCTCAGCAGCAGGCACACAGGGACAGTGAGGACCAAGTCATCCACTCGGTAAGATACGTGGACCAAATGTACTTTTTGGGTGGGCTAACATTCTTACTTCAATCAGGACAATGACTACTCCGTTCTGCAGCGCGCCTTCTCAGGAAATCAAGATCGCTGTGGGCCACCGCTCGACCTGTGTGTTTCGCTTCTTGCGTGTGAGTTGCATGGAAATGAGGGACGCTACCGCTCCCTACTTTTGAGCAACCATACCAAAAGTACTTTTTACAACTACCAGATAACCGGGGCCATCGGGATTGTCCTCAAGCTCCTCGGCAAAATTGACGCTACAAAATTATTTGAGGCATGCCCCGATGTGGGCTGGACGCTCGAGCAACTCGACCTTGCAGAACATGCAGCAACAAAGCTCGAAGATTTACAGACCCACGGGGCTATTCTGGCCGATGGAACAGGCTTTGGAAAGACTAAGCAATGCCTGTTAGCAGCGTTGATATTCTCAATTCTGAGCACTGAGAATATGCCAATGTTACTACTTGTCCCTGCCCCTCTTGTCAGTCAGTGGCTACAGGAAGTCAGGCGTGATTGGGATGGCCTTGTGCCAATTCTCTCATACCAAGATCCTGTCCTGAAAGAACAAATGCTCGGGAGCAGACTGAGCGTCCAGCAAATGTGGAATTTGAGTTTCCCTCAGAACCTGAGGTACATTCTTGACAAGACCAACCCAGACGCGCGAAAAACCCTGATTATCACCTCATATGAAACGCATATCCGACGAACATCTTGGGTGATTACGAAAAAGGACGGGGAATATTGGACCACGCGTCATGACAATCGTTTCGGCCTGGTTATTGCTGATGAGGCCCATCGGGTCAAAAACAAGCAAACAGCAATTGCATCTATTCTCAAGATGCAACGGCCTAGAGCCCTTATCTTTGCGACCGCAACGCCTATGTTCAACTCAATTCGGGTAAGTATCCATTCCATACAAAACTACAATCGTGGGACCCTTCTAATAGATCTATAGGACCTAATAGGACTCATTGACCTGATAGGCGTGCGTGGTTTGCAGTCCTTGTCGCAAGCTTGCGAAGACCCTACCACCAACGGAAAGTATCATCAACTACGCGCCAAATCGTCAAAAAATAAAAAGCTGGAGTTGAAGGAAATGCCCAAAGCTTCCCCACTCCGCTTGATGCTGCTTGATCCCACAGTCCTGAACGACCTGATACGCCACCGTGAGACCCTGCCGATGGAGGCCGATTACTTTGGGTTTGGTTTAGACCTAATTGCAATCCAAAGGTCACCAGGGTCATGTCTACCAAACTCTTCAGGCCCTTCTATTGCTATGAAAGATATGTTCAAATCCATCACCTTCAAAACCGCGGATATGGAGCTTTCGACAGAAGAGAGAGCAGTATATCAGGCTTTCCACGCCAAAGCTGCGGAGTAAGTCCGACTCACAACCCCCCTATATCTTGGATATATATGCTAACAATGATCGTTTAGGGAGTATATTGTTGAAACTGCAATAGAAAGGACTGCCAATCCTGGACAGAAGGTCAAAGCCAAATTCATAGCCGCTACAAAGTCCCTACGCAAGCTGGCAATCGCAAATTTCTCAACTACTCTTGCCATCCTGAACGCGAAGTTGGAACTTGGCGACTCGAACACACATGTGGCTACCTTGCACGAATGGCGACAGGAAAATATTGCAGCCGAATGGGTCTATATGGTGACAAAGGAAGATACTGACTGTGCCATTCACTCTGCGGATGACTTGATGAAGTTCTTAGTTCATGGCTCGCCACGGCTAAGGCTGATCTTCCAACAGCTCCTGGACCGAAAGGTATTCGAAGAGGTGGACAAAGACAGGTTTGGCCACCATCAGAAAATCTTGATCGTCGATTCTTGCCCACTTAACGCATGGTATGCGGAGGTGGTTCTGCGTGCTGCTCTCGTTGACGCCCGAACGTTGCATTCGGCTCTTGAGCCGAGCGAGCGTGATACCCTGGTGAACGAATTCAACGATCCCCAAAGTACATTACGAGTGCTTATCACAACGTATGACATGGGCTCAGTGGGTCTGAATCTTCACCACGCCTGTAATAGGGTCATCCTGACATCCCCCGGTCGTAGCTGGGCCCAAGAGGCCCAGGCAGCCGGGCGCGCTCTCCGTGTATGTTGAAAGTCCTTGTTATCCTTAGTTATACACCCCTACCCCTGACTCCAAATTGAGGTTCTGCGTTCACTGACTCTATAGATTACGTCCGAGTTTCCGTTAACTGTGGTGCGAGTGGCTACCGCAAACTCACACGACCAGTTTAGGGACTCAAAGCAAGCTGAAAAGGCCTGTCTCCAACTCGCTATCAATAGGCAGGACCTTGGATTTCGATCGATCATGCTCAAAGAACTCAAATCGATCCAGTCAGATGTCAACCTATGCCATGAGAGCCAGGATGGAAAAGTACTCTTAGAACGGAAGTTCGCCGCTGAACAGCAGATGGATCAAGATCTTGCTCAGTACCTTATGGACAGGCAATCGGAACGTTCGGACGAACGCTTAGCCCGGAAGGAGACTAACACTCGCAAAAACCCAGTCTTCAACTACGTTGTTGTTACAGATGATGATGATGATGAACACAGTGCCCCCGAAGATAAAGAGACTGTCTCGGACGCTGGAGAGAATGCCCCCGACGCTGAAGAGAATGCCCCCAATGCTGAAGAGAATGCCCCCAATGCTGAAGAGAATGCCTCGGACGCTGAATACATTGCCTCGGACGCTGAAGAGAATGCCTCGGACGCTGAATACATTGCCTCGGACGCTGAAGAGAATGCCTCGGACGATGAATACAATGCCTCGGACGATGAAGAGTCTATTGACCTTGACGATACGGATGAGCTTGCTTTTGCACAACGCGAAGAGATCGAACGAGCGCGAGACATCGAGCGATGGCACAATGCGAAGACCTGGGAGAGATTCGCAGAAAGAACGCAGCCCAGCGACCAAGTCCGTCACCAGATGGCTCTTCTAAGCTTACCGTATGATAAGGAATGGCAAATGGAAGACCTGGACAATCCGAAGGTTTTCATGATTGCTCTGCGGTTAGTATACAATCGCATTCGTGGTGTCAAGGTGCTGCACCTTGGGACGAGCATACACATCAAGTACGATGAACTCAGTACCAGCCAACTGGGCCGGCTTGGGGAACTCTTCGAGCGGGATGGGGAGCAGCAAGATGAAGAGTTTAAGGAACAAATTCGAGCTCGGATTGCGCGGCCGGCAAGGTAGAATGATGGTTACAGCAGGTAAGACGAAAGTACATTTTCTTTAGGGCATTGAAACTAACTTATAAAGATAGGAGGGCCTCATTGTGAGGTAACAGGGAAGGGAATGTGATCTGCGAATACCCTTTGCTTTTGCTTCAATCGGGAGATGGGGAAACAAACAGAACCATCTGACATGGGTTGGCACGTAAGGAGCTTTACGATGACTACCAACGTTACTTTGTACATCCCCGAGAATGAAGACATCAGAAGCCTTAAGCATAAGCATCTTTATAAACTCATCCCCGTAAAAGTATTTATATAACATGGAGCTTGGTTGGCCTTTCGCCACAATTTTCATTGTAGAACACTAATGGCACAGCAAAAAGTCTAATGGCACAGTTCACTAAGCCCTTTTGGTCCTAGCTTTCTTGGCACCTATTTTTCGGCCTAGGTGTTATTTATTATGGTATCACCACAGTAAAAAACACAGCCCCTGAATCACCCCAGCCACATAGTGCTCCATGATCAGCCCCATAATGATGCCACCATTAGATCACGTGATCATGACTGTCTACCATGAGATCACGTGATAGTGATTATCCATTATAATTTAGATCACATGATCATAATTGTCTACCATAACACTGTAATGTGAACTAGCGCATCTCGCATGGCTTTCTGCAAGGTGTCGAAGCTAGCTTTGTGTATTCCGTTCGCTTGGAGAAAGCTTTCCTCTGGGGGCCCTTGGTTGGAGATGCTAGTTAATGAGTATGAAAAGAGTGAAACCACTAGCAAAGCTGCATATCATACATCGTCGCCTTACAGCATATTGCTATGACTGGATAGCTGACCCATGTTTATACCAACCCTAACAACTCGCCATCAGTAATCTCCTTACACCATATAATAAAGGAAAGCGCCATTGCCTAATTTCCTAACCAAGACAGAAAGTGTTGCATGCCTCGTATCGTAAACCACAGCTTGTCCTACAGTCCTATTCCGTTAAAGCGAAACGGTCCACCACAACCCGGTTGTATTGGTCTCGAACCTCAACATCCGAAAAATCAGGAGCGAAAACGGCACGCCAAAGCTTCGTACCTGGAATTTCTATACTTGCATGAGCGGTTCCAGCTAACATAGTATATAGCAAGAACGCTTACCGTATGAACGTGGTGACGATGTCCGGCAGTCAATGACTAGCCAATCCTCTAGTAGGCCTTGCTGGATCCATTTTCCGTATGCTCCATCGGTTGTAAATCTCTGGCAGTGGTCATGCAGTCGATCACCTTCTCGTAGAAGTTCAATTCCCCATCTGACGCTGCTAAGTCGAAAGTCGATTCTGCCAACGCCGTCTGGCGACCATTCGCTGGTGACATCCATAGCGTACCCAAGAACGGTATGAAGAGAGCGATAAAATTCGTCCTGGTAAGTTGCTTCAAGTGGTCGAATGATAGCACCGACACCAAACCGAGTTACGGCCCGCAGGTTTCGCCTAGATAACTGCCTCAGTGTAGCTTCTGCAAGTGCTTTGACATCCGGAAATTTCTCTCGTGGGAACTCGACTCCAGGGTCCGCGAGATAGTACTCTACAAACCTATTCCATATCTTAGTGATGGGAAGCCGGATAAGAGAGCGCAAAAGGGAGATGGTACTGACTTTGCATGCAAGTTTGTTGGCAGGATGCAAATGATCTCCATCGCCCTACTGTCAAGAGCTTCTGTATGCAGCCAACCCTGCTCGTAGCAAGTTCGGACACCCTCATCGTTGAGATCACGAGGCACATTTCCCTCTATCAACACTTTCCGGAGGGTATTTGCTGCGCGTGGCGTAAGGTTCCGCAGGTTAACAAACGACCGGTGTACGGGTGTCTGTTCCAGAAACGAAAATGCCTCATATTTCTGCTCTAGGGTCTTCCGAATGTCGGCCTCATAGACGATGTCCATGCCCCGTTTCAGATCAGAGTGATACACCTAGACCAAATTAGAAACATTAGAGGATGCAGGCAAAGTGGGTGGAATCCCAGAAACATACTTTCTGCAACATGTTGAGAACTCCATCGACAGCCCCTGGGTGCCCGTTTGTGAGGTTGAATAGATAGTCAGATGCACCGTCATCTAGTTTGAGGAGAGAGGGATCTTGACAGTAGCGAGAAACGACATCATCAAATTCCTTACGGTTGTAGAAAAGCGCGATCTTGGGGGAGTATCGGATGATTGACGGAGTGATAGAGACGCGTTGCTGGGGACCGAGGGAGGCAAGTGGGCTTCCTGGTAGAATGACTTCTGGGCCTGTAGTAGGGCTGCCGTAGGACGTGAAGAGAGCAATGCGCGGACCCTCATGTCTACCGCTTTGGGATTTGATAAGGCCAAGCCAGAGGCCCTCGTCTCCATATGACATCTGTGCTTCGTCAAGAATAATGACTATATTCGCGTCGGCCAGAGTTGCGTAAGTGACGAACTCATAACCTGCGTCTCTGGCCTCGCGAACAAGGATACTCTTGTAACTGTCGGTCTGCTTCTGAGGCCAGGCTGAAATGTAGATGACCGGGACTTGTCGATCATAGTAGTGGTTAAACAGAAGACGAGCGAGGACTGTTTTTCCGGATGCTGGTGTCCCTCGGATATTCACAACTCGCTCCTGATCGAGAATGCTCGCCAGTTCTTGAACCGTCTTTTCTCGTGGACATCTGAGAGAGTTCTCTGGAGGCTTTCGATTAGAAACCGAGATATAGATGGCACCAAAAAAAGAGATCAAGAAGCATACCCATCATCCAGCCAGTGTCTTGCTTTGTCTGTTGTTGACGAAATATGCTCCGTAGGAACTCCATGGTGTAAAGAGTCTGACAAGGTAAACTATGATCCAGATTTTAAGCAGGTGTGCATCGGTGGAAGGAATGAAGCGGATCGAGGACGCTGGAGAGGAACGTAGTTGCTGCCCGTGTACTGCCAATAATGACATATCATGTGTTGTAGTCACGTGACTAGATCGCGTGGACTACCCTTCAGGAAAGCGGCCTTAATGTCACCCGCCTCCTCCAGACACGCATCTCGCCGGGCACAGCAAGGATCAGGGGAGTCGGACTTGACCTTCGACCATAACCCTGAGACGTATGATGAGATGGATATGCCCTGATTCCGTTACTACATTTAGCCTCTGGCCTTCTTTCTTGCAGGTAGTTAACCTCGACACTTTCTTTACTTTGTTCTCTTTATCTCTTATACATACTTATATACCCATGTCAATCCCGGCATTGTTGCGAGATCACGTGATCTCCCTGCTTGCTCCTAGTCATTAGTCCCCACTTGTAGATAGTTCTCTCTCTCTCTCCCTTTCCTCTTAAGCGCAATAGACAGTTTTCCAGTCTCATCTGTATCTTCTGTCTAAGAGGTTATGAGCCCTTTGCTGTGAAGCCTCTGCTTAACTATAAGCTTCACGCCTCTGGATTCCTCTGATCCCCGGTGTTTTGCGCTCGCACCACTTTGTTGTGGGACTCGATTAGAGTTTTCCACTGGTCGAATTCTTTCAGACCGCCCCACTTACCGCTGTACGATCCAACGATCTACGGTGATCATCAACCGGACTAGATTCTCATCTAGTTTATAACACCTTGGCCGTCTTGACTTAACAGTTGACAGCTATCATTTTTTGATCGAGCCTAACAGCTTGATCTAGCAATCTAATTAGACTTAACAGTCTAGTCTATGCCAGAAATCGATCGACGAGCTTCTTCGGCCGCTCGCCTTTCGATATCTTCGGTACCTCGCTCGGTACGGAAGAACAAGTGCACTCCGGTGCCAACATCGGTTTTCGATCTAATCGTCGATAACTACCTTTTCTTTCGATCGTCGCCGCCCGTCGTTCGAGCCTCCCTTCGGTACCTACCTCGGTACGGAAGAACAAGTGCACTCCGGTGCTACCGTTGACATTATGAAGGAATCCTTCGAAGTCGACAACAACCGACGGCAGTTCCGTACTGCTAAGCAGAAGAAGAAGAAGAAGCAATCTTCCACTCGTGAGAAGAATGTAATCTTCTGCAAGTTTCACAATGCTCTTGGTAATCATTATGCCAAGGACTATTCCCTAAACAAGAACAACTCTGCAAGTGCTATTCTACAGCCTTTGCAACCACAACCCCCTATCGACGCTCCGGCGTTAGACGCTCCGGCGTCAGGCCTACCCCCGTCAGGCCTACCCCAGAAAGGCTACCTTTCAAACCTCCCCGATCCGAATTCATTCGATTTCTCCGATGACGATGAAATGGGGGGTAGCTTTAGAAAGGAAGTAGAGGCACAACAGGATGGAAATGGTCCCCGCTTTGAAGTAGGCGGGGTGCAAGCCCCCGTAGGGCCCGAGATCGTCCCCCAACCAAGCCTAATCATAGGCTTAGTTGACATCCAGGGACGAATTTACTCAATCAATCAACAGCAGTTCCCTACTGCTTCTCCTATCTACGCTCCGGCGTTTGGCCTAACCCTACTAGGCCTACCCCAATCAGGCCTAACCCCGTTGGGCCTTACCCCCTCTGGCCTATCCTCTGGCCTACCCTTTGCTCCGGCATATCAACCGAATTCATCTGATCTCTTTGCTCCGGCACATCAACCGAATTCATCTGATCTCTTTACTCCGGCAAATCAACCAGGTTCAATTGATCCATATGTCAAAAATGGGGGGTAACTACAACTTACAAAACTGGTTTTTCCAAGAGAAGGAAGCCGTGGTCCAAGAGAAGGAAGCAATGGCTGTTTATTATGGTGGTGACAAGATCACTAGTCGTGGGGGGTGTTGCGAGATCACGTGATCTCCCTGCTTGCTCCTAGTCATTAGTCCCCACTTGTAGATAGTTCTCTCTCTCTCCCCCTTTCCTCTTAAGCGCAATAGACAGTTTTCCAGTCTCATCTGTATCTTCTGTCTAAGAGGCATATCATATAGTCTACTACTTAAAGTCTACTATAGGCTTGGCCGCTACGACTCTAGTCTTAGGCTAGACATTCAACAACTGTAATCCACTTATTTCATTCTAGCCGATATACTTTATTAAGACAGGTTGCAGGGTCTTAGGGAAATAAATAATTGATGGTAAAGTGAGGCGTAGGTTGTTGTTGTTGTTTTTGTTGTTGTTGTTACAGTGGTGTTTCATGAGTATTTGACCTTGGGTACTTCGGCCTGGGCCCACTTTGTAGGTCCACTTTTAATATTGCCATGCAGAAACCTCCGAAATTCAATCCAATTCAATAGCTAGTATGCCAACCTTCATATTTAATAACATCAGCAACTCTATGAGGCATAGTATCAGATAGGTGCTTAAATATCTCGATATCTAACCCCTCCCAAGCTTCCTGAGCAGCGTCGACTAGTACATCAAGCGTAGTCTCGTTATTTGGGAGCTGCATTAGCTCGGGGTGTCGCTTTAGTATTTCGGCCTTTAGGAGCGCCCATAGGTTCTCAATTGGATTCAAATCAGGTGAATAGGGAGGCCATTCTATAATATCACATTCAAGCTCATTAAGGGCCCCCCGGATGATATGGGCTGTGTGGACTGGCGCGTTATCTTGTTGAAAAATAGCATCTTGATCGATACTATTAAGAAGCGTTGGAAGAACACGCCGGTAAAGCTCTTCAATAGTCCGAGATGAAACACCATTACGGCGAGATTGAGGATCACCGAACAGTGGAATTAAACCAGAGCGTCGCGGAAGACCAGAAAAGGCAGCCCAAAACATCTGTTTAATCTGTTTCCCACGGGGTGGAATCATTTGGACTTGACGGCCCTCTTCTTTATGCTCCCAAAGCTGGTCCTTTGGACGGGTAAATGTCTATTCTTGACGCTGGCCGATACCACGTTCAATAGTACACTCGTCAGACTAATAGACACGAGCCCAATCCTCGGAAGTAAAGTGCTCATATCTTCGCGCCCAATTAAGACGCTTTTCCGCAGATAGAGGTGTTAAAGTAGGCCGTTGCATTTTCCGCCACTTTCGAAGGCCCATTTCATGGGTTAGCCGCCAAATTGAGGTACGTTTGACCTTATTATCGACCTCTGTAAGTAGGTCTACGACTAAGATTGACGGGTTTTGTTGTATAGTCTCATAGATATGATCACGGTCGTCCTCGGTAAGCTTCCTTGGCCCCCCTGAGCGTGGTAAAGACTGTTGCTTTTGACGCTTTGACTCTTGAGTAAGGGTGTACTGAATAGTTGAGCGTGGAATATCTGGAAATCGCTTCTTTTTTATAGTTGTTGCACCCCAACCATTGGTACGATGTAGTTCACAGATCTGAGCTCTAGTAAGACAGTCAAGCTCTGGGCCTCTTTTCCCACGTATAGGAGGCATAGTTTAGTATAGAGAATAAGAAAACAGTGCGAAAATTCCTTTAAACGCGTTGATATCTAGTGTATATGCTAGCGCGTCAGGGTACGCGAGGTTTAATATACTAATATAGTAGGCGGTCTAAAATGGCGGTCGGAGCCTAAGGTGGGACTCGAAGTACCCAAGGTCAAATACTCATGAAACACCACTGTACATTAGCTAAATAATTTCCCCGGAAGGGCGGAGCCCCGTATTTAACGTCATTTGCCTTGACACATCGCAGGGTAATGGATTTCTTTTCATCCTCACCTCTTATCTTCAAATCGACAACCTCTCTGTATAGGAATATTGCACGGCCATGATGTGTCTAATCTACCCATTGAATCGGATCATAGATATCTTCGTCCCGTCCTTGATGGTGCTAACGGGAATCGTTTTCGGGGCTTACAACTTCCTAGAGGTTCTGGTCATCGAACGCAGACCTCGTCTAGCATTTAATTTCAAGCACTGGCACAGTCAACAGTTCACGCGGCTGTGGAAAACCTTCGGCCCTTTGGCTTTCAAGGCTCTCAGGCCCAGTATATCTCCTCTGGCCGCAGTTGCGAACGGTGTTGTTTTGGACATCGGGTATGTAACCTAGAAACTTCTTGCATGCAGTAATCCTTTACTTCTACAGTAAATGACGATGTATAGGCCCGGTGATGGCCAGAATCTGACCCACTATAAAAGTGAGAATATCATGAAATTGTATCTTGTTGAGCCGTGCGTGGGATTACATATGAGGCTCCGGGAGAATGTAAAGAAAGCCGGCCTTGACGATGTTACTATGATAATCGGTTAGTTACTAGTTTATTTACCATCCCCCTTTAAGGCCCTTGACCCTGACATCATCTAGCATGTGGTGTTCAAAATGTTGACGTTCTTTACGACCATGGCATTACCTCCGCCTCTGTTGATACGATCACCACCTTCAGTGTACTCTGCTCTGTGCCCGCTCCAGAGGAAACTTGTCGCTTCCTGTACTCGCTGCTTAAGCCTGGTGGACAATGGGTGCTCGTCGAGCATGTTCTCGCTGATATGAAGTTTCCCCTCGCTCGTTGGATCCAGGGTATGTTCGAGGTTATTTGGCCGACGCTAATGGGAGGATGTAATATTAATCGTGACTCGGGGAACTACGTGAGGGAGGCTGGGCCCTGGACGATGGTAGAACTGAGAAGGGGACAGAACGAGTTTGGTTGGGAGATGTTAGGGCACGCGGTAGGTAGGTTAGTGAAGCAGAGATGCTAGTAGAATGCAACACCGTTGCAGCATATAGTCAATATTGAACGGAAGAGTAGCATCCAACATGGTAATAATCATTCGGTGGAGGCTAGATCCTCGATACCAACTATAACAGGTCTCTAATGGTTATACATCTATCAAGATTCATCTATAGACGACATGAATCTGAGATATGATGAAGCTACCCATCGCGCAGATCATGTTTGCACTCTCTGGCCTTCGGTCGGGCAGTCTTCTTTGACCAACCTTTAGATGAAAGAGCGCGACCGATGGTCGACATTGTCGTTTAGAAGTCGAGTTCGCTCCCAGGTTCATTTTGCTCCACTCATATTCTGTTTTCCTTTGCCATCTTCCCCATTGCTTTGATGGTCCCCTGAACTGAAGATCTTATCTACTTTCCAGAGACTATCATCTGTAGTCTGTCCATCATAAACCTATCATCAGTAAGATTCTACATTATTCTTCATTAGTTACTAAACTAGGTACTAAAGTAGGTGCGGTACTAAAATAGGTGCTAGAGTAGGCGCTTAAAAAAGGAGCATTAAGCTAACGCTTAGCAACAGAGGCTAGGGGTCCGGGGAGGCGCTAAAGCTCCCTGGTAGTCAAAAACTTCATTCCTGCCGCTTCTCCAAATCCTCATCTGAGAATGGAATCAGCTGTGGAGTGAGGTCTGGGGCTCTCTCGAACGTTTTGTCAAAAGGCCACATTGGACGGAGGATGCGATGATGCCCAAGGCGTTGTAGATCCTGGTCAACGCCACCAGGAGTCAAACCAAGCATCCACTCTGCCGCCATATCAAACAACTCTGGTTCAAGATAGCCAATTTTGATTATGACGATGTCTGTCGTACGCGGACTAAGACCAAGACCGGTAAAATCACTCTCATGGTGATACGGCTTGCGTAATTTGGTGACGATGGTAAACACGCTTCCAACCTGTAAAACTGCTTCAATTTCAGCATCGCGATCCCTATACCGGATGGAATGAACACGTCCAGTCATGGTGATGGGCCCAGCATGTAGATTGTCCACTTGTGCTCCAGCAGTGATTGTAACAATAGCACCGACACCAGCCTTAATTATAATGTCAATTGCCTGGGGTCCAGGAATACTAGATAAATAACAGATGGATTGGAGACTTTCAAAAACTCCGATCGCTTTAGTAATTGGTTTAATCCGAAGGTCACGTCGCCCGACCCACCAGCGGTAGGATTATCTCCTGAATCAGAGATAAAGAAGGGCCTATTCAAGGACGCCAGCGCCTTGTCGATGCATTCTGAGAAAGATCCGGTCGGCGCAACAAAATGAAAGTCCGTATGGATACGCCAGAACAAAGATGCAAGTCGTTCAGCTCCTCTGGCGATAGTAGCCTTATTCCACCCAGTGACCATTACCACAGCATGATTTCGTGGCTCGTCTGCCCACGCATAACCAACCCATATGGCTGCATCTAAGACATCATCCATTGATTCAATTTCGGGAACTAGCGAATATAGGCTTTTTGCCGGTTCGTTGCGAGTCGAGGTCTGCTCTCCCGGCAGCAAGATAGGAATTGGGACCCATGCTTTCAGGGGTCTATTCCCTCTCCAAGTATCGGGTCGCGATATCAAAACATTGACCAGATTGCGACATGCCCGTTCTTTTGTTTCCAGTTCATCCTCGTGAGGTGCCATGCGATAACAAGTGATCATGTCAGTCTGGTGGGCCAGCTCCCTGGACACATTTCCATGCAAATCCATGGATGCCGAGACCAAAACATCTGGGCCAATAACCGTTCGAATGCGTCGGAGAAGTTCTGACTCCACGTCTTCCATACCCTCAACACACATTGCGCCATGAATATCGTACCATAATCCGTCGATGGGGTTTGAAGCGACCATTCCTGCCAGCCGCTCCAGAATTTCCCTGGAAAGTTGTTCGAAATCAGCTCGTACCACGACTCCACCCGGAAGGGCATGACCTATGAGTGCACCCTTCCAATCTGCGACATTTGCTAGTTGAGTGCCGTGATGCAGAAAAGCGTACTTCTCAATCACTTCCCCGCCACGGCGCGGGTGAAACGCCCCGCCGAGTGTTCGAGCGGGGGTAAAGGTCGAGGTCTCACAAGCAAGTCCTGCGATTGCGATAACTGGTCGTTGAGCCATTCTTCTCGAAGGGTGGAAAAGTGGTGGAAAAGGTGCAAGGATGCTAAGGGCGGAAAGATCAAGTAAGAGTGCAAGATGGTGAGGACGGAAAGATCGAGTAAGGTGGTTGCAGGATTCCCAGGTTTTGACATCCGATCTTTCGACTCGTTCTCCCCGCTCCGGTAAGAGCACCGTTATGAAAAGTTATCACATACCAATATTGACACATGTGGAACAGACAAGGGATCAATATATAAAGATCTAGCCACCGCATACATAATAGGTATTTGGGCTCTATTCTAAGACCACCATCATGTGACTCGCCCATTGTCAGTCGCACCTACAAAAGCCCCTTCTTCCCACACCCATCCCCGTACTCCATACAAGCTAGCTACAAACCAGCCAATATAAGACCATGATCCCAGCTGTTCCACGAGGACCAATCCTAGAGATTGCTTGTTTCAATGAAGCATCAGCCGTGATTGCTGCAGGAGCGGGAGCGGACCGCATCGAGTGAGTAGGCTTCTCCCGACATCCATGGATGCATTTGCAACGAATTTCTTATTTCATTTCTTTTCTTTTCTTTTTCTCTTTTATTATGAAGTGACCCTCCACTAATTCGCTCAAGGTTATGCAAAGACTACCATCTCGGTGGGCTATCGGCCGATAAAGATATTCTCGAAAAATTGAAATCGCAGCTCACACTACCGATCTACACGATGGTTCGCCCACACGCCGAAGGATTCTGTTACGAAGAATTTGACTTTGACGTGATGAAGCAAACACTCAATTCTCTCAAGTCCTGCGGGGCTGACGGTTTCGTCTTCGGGATTTTGAATCGATCTTCACAAAAGCCTTGTGATCCGAATGTGCCGTGGGTCGATGTATCCCGTAACAAGCAGCTTGTCCAACTAGCTGACGGGCGCCCCTGCACATTTCATCGTGCTTTTGATGTCATTCCTGAATCTCACTGGGAGAACGCATTGTCCGATATCATGGAGTGTGGCTTTACATCGATTTTAACCAATGGTGGTGCTTCAGGAACAAGGGCCATGGAATGCGTTGACAAGCTGAAAACTCTAGTACGTTATAAAATGAAACTTCAGAGCAACAGAGTTCCAGAAATCATTGTTGGAGGTGGTGTGAGGGCATCGAACATAGGCTTGCTTCACAACATTACCGGTGCCCCGGCCTTCCATTCAGCTGCTCTTTTAGTCACGGAAGAGGTGGCATCGGCAACTGAGGTGTTTAAAATGAAGGATGAGATAACGCGGGCGAAATAATAAATCTACTAATCTGTCGCACTCATAGCCTCGGATGTAGAACATATATCCGACGACCATTATTCAACTAGTGTTATATACCACCTATCCGTTTCGTTGAGTTGGTTCAATATGCCGTCCGGTCTTATATTATTACGGCTGGGTACTTCCGGGGTATTTATATTCTAGATACAGCCTTCCAGCAAACAATGGGGAACATCTTTTAATAGTCCTAAAAGATAGGAGGGGCCACTTTGGCTATACCGGGGACGGCAAGGTTCGAGATTGGCCAAAGCCTTCGTGTTTTGCAATGCTATTTTCTATGAAGAGTCAGCGAGACACAGCGGAGAGATTAATCAGTTCCGAGTTTTTTTTTTTTTTTTCTTCTCAGATGCATTCAGTGTAGAATTATTTAAAAATTGACAAAGTCATAGAACAAAAGAAAAAATCAAAAATTAAATCCCTAGGAGTCGATTGATCATACATAATAGACTCATAGTTGTCAATAAAGCGATTAATTTATATAAATACGCGTGCTAAGGTTCATGTCATTCACTCCTTACTCTCCCGTTCTTCAACTAATTCAAAAGCCCGGAGGATATTAGGTGCTTGGTGGCCAATTAAAGGCAATGGGAATCTGTATCGACCGTTCGATGACTGAATAGAAAGCACAACGTCCTCTTTTATCGCCCAGTCGAACTGCTGGTGCTCCAGTGGCTCGAGTTGAACAGGTATTTGGAGTGTTGGCACCGGTTGGTATTTTCCTGCTGACCATCGCAAAGCCTGTTGAACCTCGACAACAAACGAGTACTTGGCAATCCGGATTTTGCCGCCACTACGGCGATGATGCTCCCAGCAATCCACCGCAACGAGGTCAATAATGCTAGACACATGCAATCCACTTTCTTCTAGCGTTTCGCGCACAAGGGAGTCGAGTAACGTTTTGTCGGTTTCCAGTTCACATGCGCCTCCGGGGCCCTCCCAGCAGCCAGGCATTGAGTCCGTCAGTGCGCGCTGGAGAAGAAGGATGCGCGGGGTGGGATCGGCATGAGAGAAAACGTATGCTCCAACACCAAACCCTTCAAATTCAGGTCGAGCGGCCACAAAGTCCGTGAGCGGGATGGTGAAGTATTCGAGATGCGGAGCCACGGTATAAGTCATCTTGGTTGGCGTGGATGGAATCTTTCAGTATAGTGCAGATGTTGAAGTTTTATCTTCCCCGCTAGGCAGCGCCTGGGCGCTTATTTTTTTTTTTTAGGGGGAGAAAAAGCAAAGAATTGTAATTATAAGATAAGATCTTACCAGTCCTCTAGAAAATTTAAATCTAATTCTAAAGTCCACAAGATATTGTTTATATATGTAAATTCGAGTTATGGATTTGTTTTTATTTCTCCCATGGTCTATATAATATGGGGTATCGCAAAAGGATTTAATAAAATGCGTAAGAATGGCAGATTTCAGTAGAGGGTCAGTTGAAGACAACAGTCTTGTGGCCGTTCAAGATCACACGGCGCTCTGTCACGTACTTGACAGCCGCGGCGAGTACATTGCTCTCCACATTGCTGCCAGCATGGGTCAGCTCCTTGGGGCTCATGCCGTGGTTGACCCGAACAACATTCTGTTCGATGATCGGGCCTTCATCCAGGTCACTGGTGACGAAGTGGGCAGTGGCACCAATGATTTTCACACCTCGGTCGTAGGCCTGGTGGTAGGGCTTGGCACCCTTGAAAGAGGGCAGGAAGCTGTGGTGGATGTTGATAATGCGACCGGACATGGCTGTACACAGGGTTGGGGACAACACCTGCATATACCGAGCCAGCACAATCAAATCAACATTGTGTTGGCTCACCAATTCCAAAATCTGGGCCTCTTGCTGCGCCTTGGTATCCGGGGTGACGGGGAGGTGGTGGAATGGGATATTATAGGTGGCCGCGAGGGTAGCAAAGTCTGGGTGGTTGGAAACGATTAAAGGCACCTCAATGCTCAGCTGGCCGGTAGATTGGCGGAATAGCAGGTCGTTGAGGCAGTGGCCAATCTTGGAGACCATGATCAGCACGCGGGGCTTCTTCACAGTGGGGTTGATCTCGAATTTGAGGGAGAACGACTGAGCAGTGGGCTCGAATGCAGTGCGCAACATCTCGATTTCGGGACCTTCATCTCCTCCACTTGCAATCGCAAATTGTGTCCGCATAAAGAAGCGCTCAGAGGCAGGATCACCGAATTGCGACGAATCGATAATATTGAGGTTGTTCTGCACAAGGAATGCAGTGACCGCGTGGACAATACCGGGGCGGTCGGGGCCGGAAAGGGTCAAAATGAAGCTAGAGGCCATGATAAATGAGAGGACGGTGTTGAATCCGCTGGTATTCCTTCAAATGGCTAAGATGGAGAGGAATTGGCTTCTTTTTTCTTTTTTCTTTTTTCTTTTTTTCTGTGAATCCCCCCACCTGCCGGTTCCGGTGATGACTAATATGTCAGCATTGTCCGCCTACGTTCCTTCATTCTAACCTTCCAACCTTCTTTTGTTTACTTCTCTTGATCTTTCTTCTATCACTTTGAACTCCTCCAGGGCTCTTCTCCTTTGATCTCTACTAATCATTATGACTTGAAATACAAACTGTTCTGTTCCAAGAAAAAAGAAAAAAAAAGCATATCACCTCGATAGTCACACATAACAAGTCGCCGGGTTTTATTTTCTTAGTGTTTCTCCGGGGCCAGCCATTTACACCAAAATTAGGCATCAATCTCACCTGCCCAGGTGTCATGAGACTAATGGTTTGGTTAACAGGCCTGTATTTGGCATTGGTTCCATAATCCTCGTGATTAAACTAAATTACCTTCACTACGCTAATGCACACCAATTGAACTCCTACGAGCCAATGGGCGCAGCCCACGCAAATTACCGACAAGGGGGGCAAAGCCTGCCCGTCTAGATCCTGCAGAATCTGGGGAAGTGACCACCTTATCACGGATCTGAGGGATTTTCCTAATCTGGGTATGCTGACAAGTTTCGTCCTCTCTAAGCCGGGCTTCGTGGACAACATGGCGTTGTCCCTGGCTAATTTAGAGGCTGGCCATTTAGCCGCCAATGGCTTTCAATTCAGTCTAGTTGTGTTGCCGGTGCCTAGTTGGACGTACCGAATAAAAAGTCCCTCTTACCAAGCGATGGGATGTTCCCAGCCATCTCGGTCACAGCCATCTCGGTGGCACCAAGACCCAGAGCGCCCTCCTCCACAAAATGATTTGAACTACTTCTGAGGTCCATCGCGGGGTCTATGGAACACCCTCCGTGTCGCCGGAGTCTTTCTCGTCCTTCTCCATTGGGAACCATGACAGCTTATCCCTATACGGTCATACGGACCGTAGAGCCGTGACATGAAGCTTGGTATGGATCCTCTGAGAACCCTCTTTATTTCCCACTGGAATATAAAACAAACTCTGTATCCGTCTCAGTCTCAAGATTCCTCATCAATCTACCCAATAGTTTCAGACATCAACTCGGTGCACATCGACACAAGACATCATGGCCTCAACTCTCTCCTTCAACGTCTACAAAAGTGCCCTGCTGTTGGCCGGCTTTCTTGGTATTGCGCAGGCACAGCAAGTTGGCACAAACACTGCTGAAGTTCACCCGTCCTTGACCTGGCAAAAGTGCACCACTGGAGGCAGTTGCACTTCGCAAAACGGCAAGGTTGTCGTCGACGCCAACTGGCGTTGGCTTCACAAAACTAGCGGCTCCACCAATTGTTATACTGGCAATGAATGGGATACCACTATCTGCCCGGATGATGTTACCTGTGCCACCAATTGCGCCCTAGACGGTGCCGACTACTCGGGCACTTATGGTGTTACCGCCAGCGGAAGCTCTTTGCGGCTAAACTTCGTCACCCAGGCATCTCAGAAGAACATCGGCTCACGTCTCTACCTGATGGCGGATGACAGCAAGTACGAAAAGTTCCAGTTACTCAATCAGGAGTTCACCTTCGATGTCGATGTCTCGAACCTTCCCTGTGGCTTGAACGGTGCGTTGTACTTCGTTTCCATGGACGAAGATGGT
The DNA here is from genome assembly GCA_000733025.2 of Penicillium nordicum. NCBI lineage: Eukaryota > Fungi > Ascomycota > Eurotiomycetes > Eurotiales > Aspergillaceae > Penicillium > Penicillium nordicum. Next base: position 76,250 of record JNNR01000842.1, on the reverse strand, counting down.
GGCATGGCACGATACCCTGCCAACAAAGCTGGTGCTAAGTATGGTACCGGTTACTGTGATGCGCAATGTCCGCGTGATCTCAAGTTCATCAACGGCCAGGCCAACGTGGAAGGGTGGGAGCCGTCTTCCAACGATGTCAACGCCGGTACTGGCAATTATGGCTCTTGCTGTGCTGAGATGGATATTTGGGAGGCCAACTCGATCTCCACTGCAGTCACGCCTCACCCTTGTGATGACCCAGCCCAGACTAGGTGTAAGGGAGATGCCTGTGGTGGCACATACAGCAGTGACCGCTATAGTGGTACTTGTGACCCTGATGGATGTGATTTCAACCCATATCGTATGGGCAACCAGTCTTTCTATGGCCCGAGCAAGATCGTCGATACCAAGTCCCCTTTCACTGTGGTGACTCAGTTTATCACCAGTGACGGTACATCCACCGGCACGCTCTCGGAAATCAAGCGGTTCTATGTGCAGAATGGAAAGGTTATTCCCCAGTCTGTATCTACAATCAGCGCTGTTACTGGCAACTCTGTCACCGACTCCTTCTGCTCTGCTCAGAAGACTGCATTTGGCGACACGGACGTATTCACTCAACATGGGGGTATGGCGGGAATGGGGGCTGGTCTTGCCGATGGCATGGTTCTCGTGATGAGTCTCTGGGATGACCATGCGGCCAGCATGCTGTGGCTCGACAGCACTTACCCAACCACTGCCTCTTCGACCACTCCTGGTGCTGCTCGTGGTAGCTGCGACATTTCCTCCGGTGAGCCTGCCGATGTTGAGGCTAACCATGCGAACGCCTATGTTATCTATTCAAACATCAAGGTCGGTCCTCTCGGTTCGACTTTCAGCTCGTCCGAACCAGGCTCCGGTACTACCACCACTTCCACAGCAACCATTTCCACTACTACCACTACTACCACGACTGGATCGAATACCGGCGCTGCTCACTATGCGCAGTGTGGTGGGATTAACTGGACTGGCGCAACCACTTGTGCCAGCCCGTACACCTGCCAGAAGCAGACTGATTACTACTCGCAGTGTCTATAGGGAATAGGCAACCCTAAGAGTCTAGTGGTGGAAACTGGAGAATGGTGAATGGGAATGGGAGACGATTGGATCAGTTTATCACGCTCTCTATTAGATTGGCCTTTTGTCACCTTGCTTTTAGAACTTAGCTTCAAGTTGCTTTTAAATTGGAATCTTTGATTCATGCATCTTATTTCCTATTCTACGATCTCAATCCTATATCCTATTTTTTCTAAAATGTCTTCTCTTTTGTCCGTTCAATATCCGCTGGCCCCCTCGGATATAACCGTAACATTCCCATCCACTGCTTTCTACTTGTTTTCCACATACGGAATGTCAGTTATAAACTAAATTATGTTGCGAAATTGAACTTCCACTGGGCATTATTGGAAATAGGGATCATTTATCCGGCTGTCTTGAGTAACCGATGCCCGTTGCCCAGGTGCAAGACCCCAGTCAGAGTCAGCACTAGTGTCAGAATCAGAACCATTAAGCCGATAGCTCCTGCACGTAATACCCCACATTCCTAGACCCAGCTGATGCATGTGGCGCTACCTTGTTTACCTTGAAGAAATCATGCAGAAACCGGAGGATGCTCCGACTAGTCAAGCCACCTTGATTTCGCTTATACCTTGAGTGCCTCCCCTGGTTCCTTGAGCGCATGACGCTAAATGATATAGACTGCTGATTTTATGCGAAAGTTGGTACACATCACATCTACCGGGCCTGTAACCCATTACTATTATTCTGTGAAGAATACCAGTATGTCGTCTATGTACAAACGAATAACTAGCAATTCATTAAGCGTGCTGATCATTGGGGATTCCATGCGAACTCCTCTTACTGCTGTTGTTCATTCCCTATTTAGTATCTAGCTTCTATCTATGCACAATTCTTATATGAACTGACGCGCAAGTTCCCCAGTAGATAAGCCGGACGAACGGCCGGGTGATATTTTATATTCGTCGGATCAATCCAGGGTCTATAACTGCCCGCCAATGAATAACATTACCCCAGTTCCCTATTGAACTTCCAAGCCGTCGGGTCTGTCGGATGAAAAGGCCGGAAATGAGCTTGTGCAGTCTGACAAGCGTCGGGCTCTTGGCAATACATGCTTCCTGTTGGTAATAGAATCTCACATGTTCTTTTGCTGTGGATTGATCGCTCTTCATTCTCCAGATTCTAAAGCGCCTCTAGTGGCGTCCTCCTTCCCACGTAATTTCATCCCCGAGGTTCCATCCACCAAGGGATTGTGATGCCGTGCCGAATCTGGACCGGTTTTTCTCACATCTTGGCCATTTATTCTTCAAAAATTATTCTAGTTCGGGTGGCGGTCCGTAAAAAGAAACCCAATCGAGGACTTGAAGATGTTCCCCACAGGCTTAGCCTCTTCGTCAAAGCAACGCTTCGCAGTTTCACCTCTAGGTAAGGATCCATTCGCGATCAGGGGGCTGCTCCTTGCCATGATTGACCCTTGTAACTTGATATAAATCCTATTGTGACCCTCGATGCATCTACATTCCGTAGTACCCTTCAGAGCCTCGAATACGTACCCGACATGCGGTATAACTGTTTGCTTACCATAGCTGGTGCCACAGGCCTGGTGCTGGCGGCACCCAGCCCATCCCTATCTAAAAGGGCATCTTCCTTTGTTTGTACGAAGTCTAACAATCTTGGTATAACCAGACATCTGACCAGGCCGTGGATAGGGTTCGGCGCAAACGAAGCTGGCGCAGAGTTTGGGAGTGGGAACATTCCAGGAGAACTGGGCACCGATTATATCTGGCCATCCACCTCGACCATTCACACTCTGCGGAGTGAAGGGATGAATATATTCCGCATTCCCTTCGCCATGGAGCGCTTGGTCCCGGGAACTCTGACGTCGAATGTGGATGCGACCTACCTAGCTTCATTGAAAAGTGTACGTATTTATAATGTATAGCCGTCCATGGATGATACATTTTTGACACCAATTTTGCAACAGACTGTCAACTATACCACATCCAACGGTGGATATGCTGTTGTTGATCCTCACAACTTTGGTCGATAGTAAGTTCTCGGCTGGCACTTGTGGGGGATTCATCTGACTATATATACCTAGTTATGGCAACGTAATCACCTCTACTAGTGACTTCGCCGCCTTTTGGACAACGCTGGCATCGGAATTCGCGTCGAATGACAAGGTTATATTCGATACAAGTGAGATACACCGTTCCTCAATCCAAACCATGGGCTAACTTTGTAGACAATGAATTCAATTCTGAAGACCAAACCCTCGTGCTAAACTTGAACCAAGCTGCTATCAATGCTATCCGAGCTGCAGGGGCGAAATCCCAGTATATTTTCGTGGAGGGCAACTCGTGGAGTGGCGCATGGACATGGACAACTGTCAATGACAATATGAAAGCCTTGACAGATCCACAGAACTTGATCATTTATGAGATGCACCAGTACCTTGACTCTGACGGTTCGGGAACATCAGAAACCTGTGTTAGCTCAACCATTGGGCAAGAACGAGTTGTGGCCGCCACACAGTGGCTGAAGGACAATGGCAAGAAGGCCTTCTTAGGAGAATTTGCTGGGGGTGCCAATTCCGTCTGTCAAAGTGCAGTGACAGGTATGCTCGATTACCTGCATGCGAATAGCGATGTCTGGCTTGGCGCGTCCTGGTGGTCCGCTGGACCATGGTGGGGAGACTACATGTACAGCTTCGAGCCTCCCTCTGGTGTAGGCTACACTTACTACATGAGCCTTCTGAAGAATTATTTCCCCGCCTCGAGTGGCTCAGGTGGAACAACCACTGCAGGCACTACCATCATTCCCACAACAACCGTCGCAACTACTACCGAGACCAGCACCACCGGCGCAGCTCACTATGTCCAATGTGGTGGGAAGAACTGGACTGGGTCAACCACCTGTGCCAGCCCTTACACTTGCCAAAAGCAGAGTGACTACTACTCACAATGCCTGTAGGCGAAGCAGTGGGGTATGGGAAGATATGGGTCTCAAGGGTAGCTTAGTGGGTGTCTTATATTGCTCACGAGATCAAATTTTTGATTCATCATTTATTCATTATTCAAATCTTCCTATTTACGTACTTGTAGACCTGGGTGGCTGACTTCAATGTTGTACAAATCGTTCGTCAAGAGTCTCCTCGTGTTTTCGTTCTTCGTAGCAACTTTTCACTTAGGTGTTATCTGCCGTATGAACTCGTTTGCTATTGCAGAGTAGCGACCAACTCATCCACAGTCTTCATCTCGCGAGCATTGTTCTCACCGACGTCGAGCGCAACCAAGAACCGACTCACACAGTTATAACCGGCGATGCCGGTGGTGAGCTCCACGATGTCGCGGTCATCATACCCGACCATCTTCAATTCAGCAAAAACATCATCTCGAACTCTGATGGTGCGAGTCATTTGGTCGGTATAGCGTAGAACTGCGCGCTGCTTCGCGGTGAGTGCGCTATTCTCAAGCTCGGCAACATCCCCCTCGGCGGTGGAAGGCAGTGTAAGAGCGGTCTGCAATTGATCGGGCTTGATTCCACCTTTCAGAGCCAGTGGAGCATGAGCATTCCACTCGTAAACAGCGTTATTGAGTACGGCAACACGGCAGACTGCCAACTCCATGACACCAGAGTCAACTAGAGTGCGCGACCGAATAGCTCCGATGAAGGAGTTCCAACCATCTGCGACAGGTGGACTATGGAGGAGAGACAAATCAAGTGGGATCAAAGGACGGGGGTTTCTGCGCTCCGCGATGCGGGCATAGATGTCGGCGGTGTCTGGGGATGCATCGACAGGTGGGGTGGAAGGGGCGTAGGGCAGACGCATGGTGCGTTTATGATTGATTCCGATTGATTTGAAGGTATATTTTAGGATGATGGGTCTACGTTGAAACACGTACATCAGAGTCGGGGGTTTCAAAGTATTTTGGGTTCCTCCAAGCGTCAAGGGATATCGTTGATGCCGAGGGGTGGGATGGGAAATATCTTACCCGCCCATGTGGGGGAGTGTTTCTCCGGCATCTTCCTTCGGGGATGTCCATGAATATGTATACTCTCACCAGCTAGTTAGGTATTAAAGAAGCAAACCAAATAGCCAATATATCATATATCATATATCATAAATCATAAATCATCAGATCAGATCAACTATCTACAATATCTACAATATCTACTAGAGTACAGGTTTACTTCTTGGTGCATAGATAGAAATATATATATTCAGACCACCAGCTAAACCAGCAACTTGGATGTTGAAATGTATCATGTGGATAACCAATAGTAATATTAACATCTGATAAACTCAAGCTCAAGAGCAAATTGAAGTGACCTAGGTATGTAGTTAGGTAACTAGTATATACATGGACGTTACCCCGGATTTACGGTAGAAGTCATGTAGCAGGAAAGCCACCACAGAACTTTTTTAGATTTTTTCATATCATATTCATATATCTATGCGAATTCAAATTAGAAGAAACAATATCACATTCGATTCCATTGAATGTCAAAAATGAAAGGTCGCCATCCCAAATCGGCATTGGAGTAAAACACACTTCCGCGGGGTGCCGCCTCTGGATGCCGATATCCTCCCCCACATGCAAATGACATTGAACTTTCATTCTATTCTCGTTGTCGACTATACATGATCCGTTCTGTTTTTTCACGGGCATCTGCCTCAACATCTCGGTCATTTTCTCATTCCTCAATCGCCAAGATGAAGCATCATTTGATGGTCGGTACCTGGACCGCCCCCGGGCGCATCTATACGGTGCAATTTGATGATGATGCCCTCACGCTAGAATTAGTAAAAAAGACCGAGATCCCAGAAGCGGAGCCCATCTCATGGATGACCTTCTCCCACGATAAGAAGGCGATATATGGCGCAGCTATGAAGAAGTGGAACAGTTTCGCCGTCAATAGTCCGACAGAGATCGTTCATCAAGTGTCGCACCCGGTTGCTGGTCACCGTATGTCCCCAAGGAGTCAATGAGATAACAAACCCAATTCCCCTCGCTAACCCTTCGCGATAGCTCTGGCTCCCAGCAGCGAGACCAATACTCGTGCTATTTTCGTGCTTGCCGCCCACAAGCCTCCTTACAATGTTTACGGTAACCCTTTCTACAACCACGCCGGTTATGGCAACGTGTTTTCCGTGAAACCCGACGGAAGTCTAGACAAAAATATCCAGAACTACGAATACGTTCCCAACACTGGTATCCACGGCATGGTGTTCGATCCCACAGAGACCTACTTGTACTCCGCCGATCTCACGGCCAACAAAATTTGGACGCACATCAAGGATCCCAAGACAGGCGAATTGGCACTGGTCGATTGCCTCGAGGCTCCTGATGCTGGCGACCACCCCCGCTGGGTCGAGATGCACCCAAGCGGCAAGTACCTATACGCGCTGATGGAGGCGGGCAATCGACTAGCAGTCTACGTGATCGACGAGCGTACCCACAAGCCAGTATTCACTCACATCACGTACCCATTACTTCCTTCCGGTGAGTTTCACGGCTCCTGGAACATATGCGACCGATGGCAATGGCAACTAACAATTAATCTTGGTAGGGCTTCCCCCACGCAACAAGTACCGCGGAGATGTCACCTTCTGCACCAAGGGTGGAGAATACCTTTTCGCCACTACTCGGTCAAACCATTTTGATGTGACCGGCTACATCACTGCGTTCAAGCTCGGCTCGCATGGCGAGATTGAACGTCAGCTCTTTATCAACCCCACCTCGACCAGTGGTGGTCATTCAAACGCTGTCAGCCCCTGTGACTTCAGTGATGAATGGCTCGCACTGTGTGACGATCAACTCGGATTTGTTGAGATGTACCGCTGGCGTGACGAGAAGCTGGCACGCGTTGCGCGTGTGGATATTCCCGAGCAAGGATTTGGGATGAATGCTATCTGGTATGATTGAACGAATAAATTAGAGTAAACGATCGAAATGTACAGCAATTTCATATACAACATATATATACAAATATGATTGATAGAATAGTTACAACATGAAAAAAGAAACGGAAATATCATCGGCAGTCAACTTCGGGTTCTGTCTTCACCCGGATGAGGGGCAATTCATAGAGTGCCGACTTCTTATGTCTCGACTTCTTATGTCTTTCTAATCTTTTCTTTCCTTTGTTTTATGTTTGTACTTCTTCTGAATGGTTCTCATCTTTAATTCTCCTCTCTAAGTTGAAATCCTATCCCTTACGTCCTCCTCAAGATGCCTACTCCTGGTCTTCTCTACGTGACAATGCAGCCCAAGGGCTCGCTGCCAGACACCCAGTTTCACGACTGGTACAACACTGAACATGGACCTCTGCGTCTGCGATTGCCCTTCGTCACTAATGGCTTCCGCTTCCGTGCGACCGATGGAGAGCAGCCTGAATATGTGGCATTGTACGATATTACCGATATGGACGAATTGACCCGCAAGACCTATTTGGATCTAAGAACCGACCTGATTAAAACCGAACGGGAGAAGAAGACTATGACCCAGATTGATGTCGGCCGTTTACTTTACGATCTAGTGGATGAGCGCAGCAAACCCAACTTCCGCCCGTTAGAAGATCAAGCCGATACAGATGCCGAGACCCGGGGTAGTGTCCTCATCGCCGTCCGGGTTGCCACTCATCCCGACCCCGCCAAACAAGCTGACCTTGAAAAATGGTATCGCGAGGAACATTTTGAGATGCTCTCCCGTGTTCCTGGATGGCGCCGTAGTCGCCGTTTTGTCACTGCGGCGATCGATTCCGCCGCCCCGCGCGAATCGCTGGCTCTCCACGAGTATGCCCCCGTCAATGGCCTTGGCGGCGATGCACACAAGGCCGCCATGAATACCCCATGGGGAGCGCGTCTGATGAGCGAGGTGGTCACCTCCAAGAATCGTCGCGTATATGAGTGGTACTACACCTTCGGCCCTGCTCCCCGTGAGCTCACTTCCCTGGCGGCCTCGGATGTGGTGGGACCCTGGAACTCCAATGATGGACGTACTCGCACATTTCCCTCGGCCGCCCGTCCAGCTGTCGAGTCATTTATTACTACTTCTGATGGTGTTGACATCCCCTACCGTTTGGAGGGTAGCACCGACCCCTACGCGCCTGTCGTCGTTCTAAGCAATTCCATTCTGGTCAACTGGAACATCTGGGATCGTTTTGTTGACGCCTTCTTTGCTCACCAACGGAACCAGCGCTACCGTGTTGTGCGCTATTTGACTAGAGGCCGACGATCGCAGAGTGGTGAGCAGCCTGTCAACATAGATTTGTTGGCCTCTGATCTGGCGACGTTGCTGGAGGCTTTGCGTGTGCCCCCCAAGGCGGCTCGTTTGATTGGTGTCAGCCTGGGTGGTGTGACCGTCTTGAACACTGCTCTCCTTCATCCGGAACGTGTCGGAGCTTTCATCGCATGCGACACCAACTCTTCCGCCCCCGAATCAAACCGCAAGGCATGGGGTGACCGTGTCGCCATCTGCGAGAAGGAAGGCTCTACCGATCCAGACACCAAGGAGCCCATTGTCGGGGAAGAGTTGGCCGAGGTAACCACCCGTCGCTGGTTCGTGCCGGAATCATACCACAGCCAGCCCGAGGTCCTCGCGCCAGTCAAGGAGGCTGTACGCACCAACAGCTTGAAGGGGTTCTCCCATAGCGTGCAGGCCCTCTGTGCCTACGATATCCGTGAGCGCATGGCTGCTGCCACTGTGCCAGGTCTGTTTGTGGCCGGAGCCAATGACGGTGTCCTACCGCAGACAATGCAGAAAATGGCCTCGGATCTACGTGGGGGCGCCGATCTTAAGATCATCGACCGTGCTGGCCATCTGCCCATGGTGGAGCAGCCTGTGGCATTCGCCGAAGTTGTGACTGAATTCCTCAACAAAATTGATGGTTGATTGCATTTCTATGGTACGTCCTCGGCGTACATAGGAATCATCACTTAACATTCACCCCAGTAAGACATAACCGTATCTTCTTTCCCTTTCAGCTGTATAGAGTATTGCTCCGCGGATCAAATCGTGACTCCAGGTCCAGCAATGTGTATGTACGGGCATAAACGTCAAGAGGATCTTCATTTCGGGACTTCCATTGTATAGTAAAGATGGTTGGCAAGTCTTAGGGTTAAATGACGAGGGTGCATATGCAGGATAGAACGTTTGAAGGTGATCGAAGGTGGTTTGGACGTACTAAACTGAATGCTAGTAGTAGTTAGACTGAGAAGAAGGAGGTTGACAATCGTAACGAGGCAAGGCGGACAATTCAGCAGACGAAGGCGGTGAAATTGACCTTGCGGGGGAAACAAGTCAACTGCACCTCTCCTTGACATGCAATTTTCTACAAGTTCTTGTTCCTCACTTTCTTTCACTATTTCTCTGGTTACTTAATTCTTTATTTCGCTTTACCATGCCTGAGAGCAAGATTCCTCAACCGGGTCCTGCCAAGCTTAAGCGCAATGCGGGCCCTGACGAGTGGCTGGAGGCAGCGAAGGATTGCAAGTATCTATCGGAGCCACATATGAAGCAGCTATGTGAAATCGTCAAGGAATACATGATGGAGGGCAAGTGTCTAGCCTGGACTCAATTTTAACTATTCTGACTTTGTTGACAGAATCAAATATCCAACCGGTATCCACACCTGTCACAGTTTGTGGTGACATCCACGGCCAATTCTACGATCTCTTGGAACTCTTTCGAGTTTCTGGGGGCATGCCTGATGGTACAGAACTGGATCCCCCGAAGACATCCCCCTCCGTGATTACCTCCGCCGATATCGAACCCCCCTCCAGCATCTCAGACCCTAAAATTCGCAAGAAGCTTCGCGGTCCCAATTTGAATTCCAATGACGAAGATTCGAGTTCCCGAAGCCGATCGTCCAGCGATACATCTGCAGATCTACAGCTTAACCGGAACTTTGTATTTCTGGGTGACTACGTGGACCGTGGATACTTCAGTCTAGAGACGTTAACGCTTTTGCTCTGTCTCAAAGCAAAGTGAGTGAACACACCCTTCCGGTGGACTTGGCTCATCGCTGACTTCGATATTCATAGATACCCCGATCGAGTCACCCTGGTTCGTGGTAATCACGAGTCGCGCCAAATTACTCAGGTATACGGCTTCTACGAAGAATGCTTCCAAAAATACGGCAGTGCTTCAGTATGGAAGGCATGTTGCCAGGTGTTTGATTTCATGACATTAGGAGCCATTATTGACGGCAAGGTGCTGTGTGTGCATGGCGGTCTGAGCCCTGAGATTCGCACGTTGGACCAAGTCCGCGTGGTAGCCCGCGCACAGGAGATTCCCCACGAAGGTGCCTTTTGTGATCTCGTGTGGTCTGACCCAGACGATGTGGAGACATGGGCAGTCAGTCCTCGAGGAGCAGGTGGGAATCTCATTTTTCTTTTTCCCTTTGGGAACACATATAGCTGACAATCTTCTCTAGGGTGGTTATTCGGAGACAGAGTGGCCGATGAGTTCTGCCATGTCAATGATCTCTCGTTGATTGCACGCGCTCATCAGCTGGTCAACGAGGGCTACAAATACCACTTTAACAACCAAAATGTCGTCACCGTGTGGAGTGCACCAAATTACTGCTACCGATGCGGGAATCTGGCCTCGGTCTGTGATATTGGAGAGGATCTCAAACCCTCTTTCAAGCTATTTAGTGCAGTCAGCGATGACCAGCGACATGTTCCAACTTCACGGCCAGGACGCAGCGAGTACTTTTTGTAAGATGTGATGCGAGTTCTACACCGGCGCTGGCGTTCGGTTTGGTATTTAGGTGGAAGGATGAGCATTATATAATGATTTAGACCAGACTTAATGATGCATACGCCTTGTGTTTGGATATGAGAAACCAAAAGGGGATCAACCAGATAATCGAGATCTGAATAGAGGGACCCCATTTCCCGCCGCTCTAAACACAGAAATTCAAGGTTGGTGATATGAGAAAACCGATTTAACAGAAGATTGGCTGCCGAGGCTCTTTTTTTTTTCTTCCAGGGTTGTTGTTCAAATCGTTTCCGGAACACATCCCGAAGTATGGAGTACCTTAGATCCCATCCCGGATCCCATCCCGGATTCACCATAAAAGGTCCCGACATGCCACTAACTACATTTGATCTCAGTCTATACACATTTGAAGAAGAAAAAAAAAAACAATGGAGCAAGTCGATGTTCTTATTTGCGGCAGCGGATCTGCCGGTCTTTGCGCAGCCACCTGGCTCGCCAAGTATGGGGTGCGATGCAAGGTACTAGAACGGCGGAGTGGCCCCATGAAGATGGGTCAAGCCGATGGTGTACAATGTCGCACAGTGGAGATTTTTGAAAGCTTTGGAATTGGAGAAGAGCTTCTTCGTGAGGCTTACCATGTTTTAGAAGTCAACTTTTGGGCCGACAATGGCACAGGCGCCATCCAGCGGACAGGGCGCACGGCGGATACTCAACCAGGTCTATCACACCAACCTCACGTTATTCTGAACCAGGCGCGTATCAACGGACTTCTCATCGAGCTGATGCAGAAATATAATGACCAACAAATCGACTATGGCTACAATGTGACCGATGTCAAAGTTGATAGCACCTCTACCGAGGATCACGATGCCTATCCGGTCAAAGTCACTGCAGAAAAGGACGGAAAGATAAAAATGTTTGCAGCAAAATATGCACTAGTAGGTGCTCACTTTTTCTTCTTACTTTTTCTTCAAGGTTTTTTTTGAGACGCTTTCTGACCTAAACCCATCAGGCTTGTGATGGGGCACACAGCACTGTCCGTAAAGCCCTTGGGTACAAAATGGTTGGAGATAGCAGCGACGCTGTCTGGGGTGTCATGGATATGGTGCCACGAACAAATTTCCCGGACATTCGCAAGAAGTCTACTATTCGCTCAAAATCAGGAAATGTGTTGATTATTCCCCGCGAAGGCGATAGCGACAACCTGACAAGGTTTTATATTGAACTTGCCCTAGGGACTAACCCGAAGGAGGTGACTCTTGAAAATCTACAGGCTCAAGCACAGAGCATCTTCCACCCTTATCAGGTACACTTTGCGGAAACGGTCTGGTGGTCGGCATATGCTATCGGTCAGCGTCATGCTGATTTCTTCCACAAGGAGAACCGGGTCTTCCTCGCTGGAGATGCTTGTCACACCCATTCCCCAAAAGCCGGCCAGGGTATGAATGTCAGCTTACAAGATGGCTACAACATTGGGTGGAAGCTCGGGGAGATTTTGACCGGTCTGGCCAGTCCGTCACTTCTGGAGACTTACGTCCTAGAACGTCAAAAGGTGGCTATCGATCTAATCAAGTTTGACCGTTATTTCTCTAAATTGTTTTCTTCGGGGGCCTCAACCTCACCTGCTGAGTTCCAAGAAGGCTTCGTCAAGTCTGGCAAATACACCGCAGGCTTAACAGCCAGGTATGAGGTCTCACCCATCACCTCTGCATTGGAATCGACCAACCTCGCCTCTAATGTAGACGTTGGTATGCGGCTTCCCAGCGCACAGGTCGTGAGATTATGTGACTCTAAACCTCTACATCTCATGAAGTCTCTCAAATCTGATGGTCGGTGGCGCATCATGGCCTTCGTTGGTGACCTGACTGTACCAGAAAGCCACGCAAAGCTCAACAAGGTTTGTTTGCCATTATAGAACTGTTGTCTGGGCCTAATCTAATGCATTATATATAGCTGGGAGAATACTTGAGCGCAGCCGACGGGCCCATCCACACATTTACCCCTAGGGATCAAGACATTGACAGCCTCATCGAAATCATCTTGATCGGGCATGGAAAGCGTCATGCTATTGAATTGGAGCAGATCCCCGAGTGCTTTTATCCAGTGTCTGGAAAAAGCCAAACAAGAGGTGCAGATGCTCTAATATCCACTCATCCCACCACATCTCTAACCTAGAGTATTTTTTTTAGATCTACACAAGATTTATTACGATGATGAGAGTTACAACAACGGACACGGCCATGCATACGAACATCTCGGCATTGACCCAGCACAAGGTGCTCTTATCATTGTTCGGCCAGATCAATGTAAGCCAGTACGTGGTTGTGAGATAACTACTTATAACTAATGCTTTTGGACCGCTAGATGTGTCTGCCATTATAGGTCTAGGTGATTATCTTGAAATCGGCAAGTTCTTTGCTGGGTTCCTCAAACACCAAACGTACGTTGGTCACCACATGAGAAGGGAAAGACACGACAGCTGAATATATGTACATTAGGGGCACGGATTTCAGTTGTCGGGCCTCCTACCGAGTTGACAGCAGATTATGATAGGGTAGGGATCGATTCGCAAATGCATGGAGTTTGAATGACGATATTGTTAATAGCTTTGGAAAGAAGCTAGAGAGACCAGTGAACATAAATGCATGACTCTAGAGAAATCAATTTCAGTGTCAACGGCGGTGAATTTCCCTCGAAACCATGGTAATAATATGACTATAGAGATAGTTCTAGGGGTTACGAATAGATTTCATAGGGCTTATACCGGGTGTTAGTCCCGGCTCAAGAGAAGTACAGGTGAATTAGGCCCACCGAGAAACAAAAGCAGATTGACATGAATCGACAGCAGATATGCAGAGTTAAGATATAAGATATTATTGATGGTACATATACAACGCAGGCTTCACTGCGCATGAAAACGCTTTAGTAAGAGCTCGGCCAGATTGGCATATCGTCCCTGGCTCACGTCTTGTCGGGCCAGAATCTGCTCAGCGACATCATGCGCCCAAACGAACTCGGAATGAAAGTCACGCAATTCCCATAGACGCTCACGGAGCCATCTTTGATATGTCATATCATTAGTTTCAATCACTGCCATCAGCAGCGGGAAGTGTAAACGCCTAAGGAGCTTCGGATCAGACCAAAATTGTTTTTGACAGATATCAATGATTCCTGCTATAGCTTGTTGGTGAATGCCTAGGGGCAAAGCATCGACGCAGAGAAGCCGACGGTGGAGGAGAACCTGGCTGTAAAAGCTAGAAACGGCCACGTATATGGTATTGAGCGTACGTCGAGCGGAAACACTACCCGCAAATCTCGCGGTGATGAAAAGGTCGGAGAATTTCTAATTCACAATCAGTTAACCCTCCCCAAGAATCTGGAGTGTTATCTATACTGACTTCTCTGATGTTGAGGATCTCCCGGAAAAGGGGTTCTGCGGACTCGGCGGTACCAGCCACGGATTCGATGAGGGCCTTCCAAGTTCGATGGCGTAGGCAGAATCCCGCATGCAACAGCTCTAGAGCTCTATAGTTTTCAATGTCGTCCAGAACTTCCTCGTCGGGATACTGCTCGCCCCAGAAGCATCGTCCCCAGAGACGAGCACACCGATGAAGATGGTCCGGTTGTAAAGCGGGATTCCCAGACTGGGCCACATAATCGTTGAGAGACTCCGTAAGACCAATGGGACGACAGCTAGCGTCGATATATCTGTTGGTTCGTCAGTGGTGGTAATTCGTACAAAGGCCGGGAAAAAAAAGTCTCACAGTATCCACAACAAAAACTGCTCCGGAATAAACGAGCCCTTGACCTTGGCCATGGTCACGGGGCCACTGGTCGATGTATCGGATCCGGGAGGGAAGAACATATCATTCACATCTTTGATGCGGAATAGTTGCGGATGCGTTTCCAAAAGTGAGCGTACGCCCTGCAAGTGGAGTTGAAGCTGGTAGGTACCCCGTTAGTTGGTATGAACAAAAATAGTAAGAGCATTCTTACATGGCGCACTGAGTGTCCGAACTGCCACTCCCACGCTATCATCAAAAAAACAGTGGCGAAAACCGTCTCGACATCATCCAAGGAAACCTGGCGCGGCGTCTCGAGCAATTGCCTAAATTCTTTGACCGCTTGGCTGTAATGATACCGGCCATGGTCCTGAGAGCGCACAATCAGCCCATTGCGATGCATATCACATGCGCTTAATGCTAGTATCATCCGCATAATGACTCTATTGGATGCAGCTGGCCCTTCATAAAGATGGCTGGTTGATTTGGGTGTCCAATTAGCCCGGTTCTTAGTAAACGGTAGGCTCATTTCACACATGAAAGTCTCACCATAAGCTGCTCCACTTCCATCTCTTCATATAGTAAAATACAAGTGAGGAAGAAGGGAAGTACTGGAAGTATTGCCGGTCAAGAGACGTGAGTGTCAACGAATTGGCGCACGCGACATTGACGTTCAAGGAAGGGTATATGGGTGTCGGAATTGGTGTCGGAATTGGTGCAGGATTGAATGTGTCAAACGAAGGAGCGTCGGATTCCCAATAAACCGGCGAGAGACTTGTAAAAAGGGCATCTGGTTGAAAACCGGCAAGGTCCTCCTCGGCTTTAGGCTGTTCGGAGGTTCCCGGTGCAGGTTCAAGATGTCGGATTTGCGTGCTTCGCCCACGCTTCACCGGGACACCCCATTCGCAATTGAGGCGGAGGGATGAACATCTTGCGCAAACTGGTTTCTCTTCGCCGCACTTGACCTTGCGACGACGGCAGGTACTACAACCTACCGAGAAGTGGGTTAGTCGGCCATGTGGGAAAGTAAAAGGAATATCCTACCACTCTTGGAACGTGGTCCATTGCGTCCAAACCCCTGCATGGACAGTGAACCAGCAGGGATCAACCTGTAGGCATGAGCAAAAAGATCAAAGAGAGCGATGAATTGAAAGAACTAACAATCTTAATATTTCGAAAGGGTGTCGGGATAGTTAGCGGTCTCAGTGCCGAAGCCGATAAGATAACGCGGGGAAGGCTGAGTCATCATGACGTGCAGTAACAAAAGTACTACGAACAAAGTAGTTACTATAACTACATAACTATGTAGTTAACTACTACAAAAGTAATAGATTTGTTAGTTATACAGTCCGATGACCATCAAAATTTGTATATACTATCTTTCCACCCAATATACATTTACTCCTCTCGCGCAATCTCTTCTTTCCATTGACGCCGCGCCAAATCATACATATCGTTCTCCACAATCATATCCCAACCAGTCAATGCTAAAGACTTCCCAACAATTAATGCCTCGGCATGAGCTTCATCTGTTCCAGCTGCAGCTGCAAACGTCGGGTGATGTGGAAATGAAGTTGTAGGAGCAGGAATCGCAAACATTGTATGAAGCGTTGGGGTTTCATAGCTAACATTTCCTATTATTGAAGTACACAGGTTAGTTCTGTCAATCGAAATGAATATTATCCCACCCCACATACCAATGTCCGACGATCCTGTTAGGACTTTGTCATGGCGCTTGAGAACATTGCGACTATACCGTCCCATGTGGATATGGTAGCGCTCACAGAGAGTGTCATTCAATCGGACATCGGTATAGAGCTCATCCCTTGAAGCAAACACATTAGTAGCTAATTTCCTCAAGCCATATAACAGGTGGACTGGTGACCATAAATGGATACATACTCATCAATCTTGACTTGACATCCAGTGGCCAAAGCACCAGCCTCAATACAATTGCGCAATTTTCTGACAAGGACATTCAATCCCTTCAAGGTAGGGCTGCGCACCTGCCAGAAAGCTTTCGTATAAGCTGGGATTACGTTGGCTACCTTGGGTGTGTCCAAGAAAGCACAATGAACCCGCTGATCCGGAAGAAGCTGCTGTCGAAGAACCGCAACGTTGTTATAAGATGAGACCAAGGCATCAAGCGCGTTGATCCCTTCCCATGGGTTTCCACCGGCATGAGCATTCCTCCCAGTGAATTGGCCTATATTTATATGTTCATCAGTACGTAATAGGAGAAGTTATATTAAGCGACTCACAGTGGATATTCTTGCGCGCATTCATTGGCGTTCCAGCTATGCCATCGGATGGCTCTTGGTCAGGGTAAATCTTTTTGGGTCCAGGATGACTCCAAATTAGGTCAGCAGTAATCTTTCCTTTCATATGCGATCCAAATCTTACGCCATTAGCGAGATATCGACGTTTTTGTAGGCTCCAGCATCAATCAATTTGGCCTTTCCGCCTCCATTTTCCTCGGCCGGCGTACCTAATAGTTGGACTCTGCCGGGAACATTAAATTTCCTGATAGCGAACGACAGTGCAAGGAATGCAGCCATACTGCTTGTCGTTATTAGATTGTGACCACAAGCATGGCCAATTCCAGGTAATGCGTCATATTCGGCGTTGAAATTGATCAATCGCCCACTAGTACCGCTCACAGCCTCAAAGGATGTATCAAGCCCATAGGCGTGGCGAGTAACGGCGAAACCTTGTCGTTCCAGGAAGTCACAAATTGTGTCGTGGGCGCGATGCTCCTGGTAGGCAAGCTCGGGGTTTGACCAGATCTGATAATCACCACCAAACTTGTTAGCCTTGTAGATAAAAACTCCGACCAGGATGATGAATATACCTGATGGTTCAGTTCCCGCAATTCGTGCTGTAGTGCCGCAAGTGCGGCATCTGTACAGGTCTTCACTTCCTCGATATCGATGGTTGTAAACGTCATACTGCTTTAAATGTCTTTCTCAATTCTAGACGTGTTGAATTGGAATCATTGCCGAAAGAAACGCAAGGATCGTACCTATTTAAATATGAACAACTTTTAAAAGCGAAACCGGATTGGCACTTGATCAGGTAGTACGTATCTGTGTGGCGTTTGCCGATGACAAAGAGGGGAAAGCAACGCGGAAATCTATGCCGAAATTTATCCTATCACCAATGTGAGTCTGTCAATGTGACAATGGAGGTAGAATCATGGAATGACTGTTATATTGGCGAGCTTGGCGAGAGCCGTCGGCAGTCTCCAGACTAGTGAAATCTGGGGTATGTACTCCGTACGGGGTATCCTTTATTATAATATTATCATGGCTTACCTTATCTTGTGTCAACACTTATTGAAGATCCAGGAATTCATCCCACCAAGCTCCCGCGGTCGTCTCTGGGATCTTAGGGTTCGTTCAATTTTCTGGTTTTCTTTTCTCGCCCTTTGGAGTCCAATCCTAGCAAACACCATGCGTGGTTTTTCTTTCCTTTTCACCCTTTACTCTCTTTAACTTTTTATCGGGGGGCTGTAAAGAAAGTGGGTTGCCGATGGGCATGAGCATCCAATTTGCCGACATACAATGTGATTCGCTAAACTGCCGATATTGTAACGCCAATATTCTACTCCTCTCGAATTCTATACAAACGGTAGCAGCTGGCTACAATCAAAAGATACATGGATCATATTTCGGCATCTAGAACTTAGTCTAATCGTGTCTGATTGCCGTTAACTTTGCCCGTATCTATTGCGAAAGATATCCCCCCTCCCCCGCCTTTTGTTAAAGTAGAACCAACGCTTATGAGTGCAATATTGACTCAATAACTCGAGGGGATCATTGGTCTTGGTTCCCTATCAACTATTATCGTACCTTGTATATCGCCACCACGTTGGGTTTAATCGGGCTTGGCCTCCCTGTCCTGGAAGCCATATAGCCAGCCTGAGATTCCCGCAAATTGATAGATACATACACAAAGTCGATATCTTTCTACTCCTTATATCACGAATATTCCTCTCTTTTTCCATCCGTTCTTCTCTGCTTATCTCAGACCACTCAGTATGGGGAAACAACAGCTCCCGTCCGAAGATACCAAACTAGATCTTGGAACACTCAAGGTTGAGTCCGGCTCTGTTGCTCGCGATGTAGATTTCGGACAAGTACTTGAGGTTGAAACCACCCCTGCAACGGAGAAGAAGGTTTTAAGAAAGGTGGACTTCTTTTTAATACCGCTTATGGGCGGTTGCTACATGTTGCAGTACATTGACAAACTAGCAATTAGCCAGGCGACCCTTTTCAATCTTCGGGAGGACTTGGTATGTCCCTTCCAATCAGTCTAAGCTCTCTTGCTGGGTCTAATAACGCTCCTTTTTGCTAGGACCTGAAAGGAAATGAATATAACTGGGCATCGGCCATTTTCTATTTCGGTTATTTCGCATGGAGTTGGCCGAGTTCATATCTGGCTGTGAGGTACGTTTGACAGTTGACCCACAATAGCATGTTCTAATTACTTGGTTCCAGGCTTCCATTGGGAAAATATCTCAGCGGTGCTGTTTGTGTTTGGGGAGGTTGTCTGATGGTTCACGCCGCCTGCACGAACTGGGGTGGCTTAATGGCAGCGAGATTCTTTTTAGGGGTTGGGGGTGGGGACTCCTATACCAATAACCTTTTGACACGGCTAATGAATGTGTTTTGACAGAGGCATCAATTGCTCCTGGCTTTGCCTTGATAACCGGGATGTTTTATACAAGAGCAGAACAACCATCACGCCAGGCAGCATGGTTTCTTGGTAATTCCATTGCTGTTCTTCTCGGTGGGCTGATTGCCTACGGTATTGGCAATATTCAGATCACAACTATTGCCCAATGGCAACTGTTGTTTCTTATCCTAGGCGCTGTCACTCCTGCCTATGGCCTCGTCTTATTCTTTACACTCCCGGATTCACCTGCGAAAGCCGTCTTTCTCAAACCGAACGAACGAGCGGTTGCAGTCCACAGAACATTGAAGAACAAGACTGGAGTTTTGGACACGGGGAAGTTCAAATGGGGCCAGGTTTTAATGGCAATTAAAGACCTACAAACGTGGTTTTTAGTGCTTTATACACTCTGCGTTAACTTCTGCAACGGTGGCATCACAAGTTTCTCTGCTATCATTATCACCGGATTTGGGTTCCCCAATCTAGAAGCTCTTCTCATTCAGATGCCTATTGGCGGTGCTCAGCTTGTCTTTCTCCTCCTTACTTCGGGGTTTGCCTCCCTTGTCCCAAAGTCTCGCATTATTATGATGATTGTCAATACAGCGGTATCAATGATTGGTATGCTTCTGATTTGGAAGCTGAATGGTGATAATCAGGCAGGGAAGATGACGGGTCTTTGCCTCGGTGGTGTCTTCGCTGCTAATATCCCTTTATCCCTCAGTCTAATCAGCTCCAATGTCGCCGGATTTACCAAGAAGAGCACAGTCAGTGCCCTTATGTTCGCAGCATACTGCGTTGGCAATATTGCTGGGCCCCAGTTCTTCATCCCTTCCGAAGAGCCGTCATATTTAGTCAGTACTTCACTCTCATAACCTATCTCTACCCCTTCAGTGCTAACTCGATAAGACCGGTATCAAAGCGTCCATGGCAGGACTGGCCTTCGGAATATTCTTCTTGGTCTGTCTCTATATGTTTTATGTCTTGGAGAACCGTCGACGGGATACGCTGTATGGGTCTCCTAGGGAGATGACCGAAACTGAAGAACTGGAAGACGAGCTGTCTAACAAGACCGACCACGAGATTGAAAGTTTTCGATATGTTCTTTGAAATATTTCACTTCAACATGAGTTTATACGGGAATATGAAGCCCAGGTCTGCTTTCTTCATGTGTCCATTGCTTTTGTTTTTTGTATCCCCGCCGGGTGACAGGAAAGCGGATATTCTGCAAAAGGAAAGACTCTCAGCAAAGTTATTGAATTCTTCGTACGTAACACAAATTTCGCATGCTGCTTCAATGCCAAAATGCATGCTACCCCGTGGTATCATGTACTGATATGACTATGATAACCCTCGAAGTCCCGATCAATCAAATAGCGGGGTTAGAATAGCAGGCTTAGAGGTATTGTTTGCAGATACAAACCCCGAGATCTAGAAATACTTTTTCTTCCGCATTGAAGGTGTTGGATACTGAGGGCAACATTAAAGAGTCGGTGAACAAAGAAATAGTGGTCAACACAAAGAGATGAGTGGAAACCAAAAGCGAAGCGGCTATCATGTTTAAATAAATCAAGGGGCCGGGATATGTACTATATATACACAATCACAGGGAGAGCGATAAGAAGATAAAAAGGACAACATTGTTAGAAGCTCACGTGGCTTAGGGTTTTAGGGTTTAATTGTAGAGCTCCTAGTACATGTAGTCCAGCACACATATTTGATAGTTTCTTCTCTCTCCTTGCGCAATATAGGGATTTTCCCAGCGTACTCGGTAGACCTTGGCCTCCTCTATAACACAAAGAGAGACTAACAGGGAGGACCAAAAATCCATATAGGTCAAAGGCACCAGTTTTCAGCTGTTTTGATCCGATCCTTAAAAATAGGTCTGGGGCCAAACTAGGTAAGAGATGTTCAGTCAAGGGTAACGCAAGGCAGAATTATGCTTAGATAATCTTACCATATTATTTTCGATGGTGCTACCTATTGCCCTTTTCTATTTCAAGAATCATAGCTATTTTACTATTATCACAATGTCAGGGATCCAAAGAAAGTCCAATGGAGTTCGTAGACCAGCTGGGACATATACTCTGTAGTTACCCTACATCGGTATATATGTATATATTAGTCCGAATGTATCATGTGCAAGGAACGCATTTACTATCTATATTTGTCGAGGTTAGATGATTCTTGTGCATTTCGTTAGCCAAGGAGTTACCTTGCGAAGTCACCCAAATCTTCGGTCTCCGACAACAATCATATGCGCCTTTTGTCTTCATCTCGCATAGAGGCCATGTTACATTGAGAGTCATTCATCCATGTATTGCATTGTGGTTATTCTAAACGTATCCCCTCTGGGCTTAACAAATATCCTGAGCAAATGTTATATAAACGGCAGTTTTCGTGTGAAGTTTAGATTCATGCGTGGTTATATCAAATTTCCCTTTTCCTCATTGCTACTCGGAACGATTTTCTACAGACTCAACTCACAGTTTTTCACTATGAATTTCGCTATCGTAATTTTTGGTACTATGCTACTTGCCACTTCTATCATCGCCTCTCCCCTCACTTCCCAGCGACAGGCGGATGGTGAAATACATCGATCTATCCAAGCTCCGCGCCGCACAGTCCGGCCTCATTATCCAGGTACCTCGGAAGTACTGTACCGAAATGAAAAGTCCCAAGAGACTTACAGCTCAAATTGGGCTGGGGCTGTACTTATTGGTACCGGATATACTTGGGTGTCCGGGGAGATCACAGTTCCTACACCCCAACTTCCAAGTGGTGCCAATTCCTACACAAATTACTGCGCCTCTGCGTGGGTTGGCATCGACGGTGATACTTGCAGTAAAGCCATTCTACAAACTGGGATCGATTTCTGTATTAAAGGAGGCTCCAAGTCATATAGCGCATGGTATGAATGGTATCCAGACTACGCCCATGACTTTACCAACATCCTCATCTCGGCTAGAAATGTGATTAAAATGACAGTCAATGCAACTTCGAAGAGCTCCGGCTCTTCTACGATTGAGAATTTATCCACAGGCGAATCTGTGACGCGTATATTCCGTAATGGTCTTGGGGGTGATCTCTGCGAATTCAACGCCGAATGGGTTGTGGAGGACTTTTCTGTAAACAACGCATTGGTTCCTTTTGCCAACTTTGGCACTGTAGTATTCTCCAATGCAGTTGCCTCGCGCGGTGGGAATACTTACGGACCATCGGGTGCTACCATCATGGACATCTATCAGGATCGGATTCTCACATCATCTTCTGTCACTAGAAACACTGTCACTATCAGTTACATGTACTAGATCTGACAAATGATCGAGGATCATCCGGCACTTTGATCCCATAGAATCGCCAGAGAGCATCCTGCACCACATTGTAACAAGCCCCGTATCGCACAACCTTCATTATTCTAAAATCGATCATGGTTGAAGAGGCTCGAGGATAGTGAAACTTTTGCCTCCCATAGTCGATAACTATATCCGCCACTTTGAGGATCTCCGGCTCAATGTCCTCTACCACAGTCTTTGTTCCTTTGCCTGTGATATTGGCCGAAGATCCCAAGAGAGCAAGTTCATCTAGGGCAGCAAGTTGAGATAATTCATCTAGCAAACCACCGCCATTCACCAACATTGCTAGAGAGTCCCCAACAACGCTCTGTGATAACAGGCTTGGTGGAAGCTTTTGGTCAATCGGATGATCAAGGCGATATGGCGCAACAATCCCTAGAGGAAGTTCCAAGTCCACGGTCAAGAGTTTGACGATACCGGCTTCCTGAGGAAGGGCATGAGTATCTTGATGCAGAACGTAGCTGCCAACCATTGCATGTCGCTTGTGTGGTTCTCTCCGTTTTGTGCGAAAAATCCAGTCCAATGCATCTGGATCAATCGCAGTGATTCCGTAGCCAACGTTCATCGGAATAATCGCAATACCGCCCCGTTTCAGAACTTCGAACACCGCTCTGGCATCTTCTTCTGGGCTTGGTACTTTACAGAAAGACATTATTTTGTTTGAAGGAGTCGATCCAACATTTGAGCATCAGGGTTTCATTATATTCATGACAAGTGGGCCTTAATACACAGCGGATTAACCCTTGTTGAACAAATTGTGTGATATCCGGGAAACCCTAACATATGTAGCACGAAACTGCTATCTCCCAGGTCATCATGTGAATAACAGTGGAAATAATTTGGCTTAGTCTCATTCTCAGAAAATGGCATATGAAAGAAATCGTCGTAGGGCATCCATTGATAGCAATGCCGCAGCGTCGAG
Source organism: Penicillium nordicum (assembly GCA_000733025.2). Lineage (NCBI taxonomy): Eukaryota > Fungi > Ascomycota > Eurotiomycetes > Eurotiales > Aspergillaceae > Penicillium > Penicillium nordicum. Next base: position 52,756 of record JNNR01000842.1, on the reverse strand, counting down.
TTCCCTGACGTGCTGCTCTTTTATTTCAGGTACCCCAAAGCCATATACCTAGGTCACTCAATGCTCACAGAGGATTCGTTAGAAAGGAAGTGCCCACGACTGGCACCTTCGTTATCCCTGAGTTGGGATGTAGTCACATTGGATAATTCGGTTGGCCACACTGCATGCCAAGTCCCCTGGGCACGGACAGAATATTCATGTCCCTTTTCGAGGCCTAGAATCGGCAAATTGACTGTTACATCAATGGTGTGACGTGCTTGTATCTCAACGAGATCATCCTCAGAGGCAGGTAGCTTGCGTGATACCATAATAGTAGGAACGGGTAGTTTCCGTTGGTTCATTGTGTCACAAATCTCGAAGACACCGAGAACGCCAGCCTGAGGGTCCAATGGAGTACCCCATCTCAGGATGGTAACTGGTGAATCTGCGGCATTGTGAACAGAAACTTTGATCGGCAAAGCAAATGCTTCCTGTACCTCTCGGATCAGTGCCTGGGGGGCCAAGGTGACCTGCAAGCTCAAGTTCGACTCCATATTTGTGTTCAAAAGGAGACACTTGAAAAAAAAGCGGTCAGTGTGATACACTATTTATTGAAGGAGAAAACAAAAAAAAAAATAGAAACAAGAGAGTATTGTGGGGAAGTTGCTAGTATTATCGAGTTATCGAGACATGGGGTGTTCAAAGATCAGAGAGAAGCGACCCAGACGGAGAGTCTTATCACGCCTTATATCTGGAAACGCTGATTATCTTGACGATCTCTCATTTGAACCAATCTGTTTTGTTACTTTCACGCCAAGTCGAATGCTCAGGGCACCGTACCGCATTCCTCCGGCCCTCCGAGGAACACGTGGGCTTGGCATGATGTTTTCTACCAGATAGACCATTCATCACAATAGCCAAGCCAGGAATAATCACAAGGCTATACATTACATGACCCCTAATGGCTGACACTAAGCATTGTTTTCGAAGTCAAAACTCCAGCGCCGTCTTGGGTGGTATCTTGGCACTATCTTGGCACCGGAGTCCGGCGACAAATACATGGCCCAGGGCTTGGCGTGATATGAATGGAGGGAGCTCTCCAGGTTGGTCATTTAGAATGAGATGAAGATATGAGCTGTTACCAGTAGATATGTATATTGATGCTTCTAGAGTACAATGTCTTCATGTCAAATAAATTCTACCAATAGTGGTTCGCGTATCTTTATGTTCCATTTGCCCGCAAATTGAACTTGCATACTTGATTCTATACCTCGGCCAGATTATACCTCAAACACAAATTTCTGCCCAGGGGCTTGCAGCTTTTAGCGCAGAGTTATTCTTCATCTGGAGCCGATTGTGAGGAGTTACATCGAGTAAGCCCCCGCCTCTTCAAGCATGATGTGGGATCAAATGCGGCTTCACAAGCCATGAGGCATATATCCAAGTTAACGCCCATCTTCAGGGACGCGGGTTTCCGTCGGGCCAAGATGACATCCACGACGATCTTTCTGAAGAGATAGCTATGTCAAGATATCTTCGACCAGTGACAAGATTGCCCGCAGGTCTCCCTTGTTCGTCCTATGCAAGGTTAGCTGGCGTGACCAAGTTGTGTCATATGGAGACGATACTACCCTCTTTCTTCTGTCGTCCTTCTGGGCGACAGGGGGAGCATGGACGGCCCACAGGAGAGAGGAAACCGCGGCATTCAACTTCGAAACTGCAATGAGTGTGCAGTGGACTATAAAGAAGTCGATCTTTTCTCGAGAATTGGAGCTTTTCTTTTATTCAAGCCGCATTCAAGACATCATAATTTCAACATTCTTCTTTTGACAGGATCACCTCCAAGCATCATGCGTTTTGCTGCCCTTTCCACGGTTCTTTTGGCTCTAGCACAGCATGTGCACACTTTGCCAGTCGAGACTGATGAAACTTCTACGCTCGATATCACCTTGAGTCGTCTCACTGACACCCGGATCAAGGCTATTGTAAAAAACCCTGGCAACGAAGATGTCACGTTTGTGCATCTCAACTTTTTCCGTGACACTGCACCCGTCAAGAAGGTCAATGTCTTCAAGAACGGTATCCAAAATTTCCCCCGATCCCTATCTGGTACAATGCTGACTTCTTATTAGATGCTGAGGTCACCTTTGAGGGAATCAAACGCCGGTTCGTTCTCGATGGTCTTACCTCGGAGTCTCTCACTTCCCTTGCTGCAGGAGAGACCTTCGAAGATGAATTTGACATTGCCACTACCAGTGACTTGTCTAGTGGAGGCCCATTGACTCTTCGTTCGACTGGCCTAGTTCCCCTAGTTACTGATGGTGCGGTCACTGGCTATCTGTCATACCGTTCCAATGATCTCAAGATTGAGGTTGATGGTGTGAAGGCATCCCGTGTATTGAAAGCTATCAAGCCGCTTGATCGTCGCGCTCTTCAAACCTGCAGTGACTCGAGCAAGAAGTCTGCACTTGCCAAAGCTCTCAAGAACACCGTGACGCTCGCAACCGATGCCGCAGAAGCTGCCCTTTCTGGATCCTCCACCAAGTATGTATATACCACCTGACTATAAATTAACCATTCTAATAGAATCCAATAGGTTCGAAGAGTACTTCGGGACCACCAGCGCCGCCACACGCAAGGTCGTGGCCGCTCGCCTTAAGGCTGTGGCAAAGGAGGCCGGCTCGAACACTGCCACTAAGTACTACTGTGAAGATACCTTGGGATAGTCAGTGCCCCCTTTCCGTAAATACTTTATGTGCATAAATGGCTGACAAACATAATCCAAATAGCTGCGAGACCAATGTCTTGGCTTACACATTGCCATCTCAAAATGTGATCGCCAACTGTGATCTCTACTACAGCGACCTCCCAGCATTGACTAGCAAATGCCACGGTCAAGATCAAGCAACCACAACCCTCCACGAGTTCACCCACGCTCCAGGAGTATACAGCCCGGGAACTGAAGACAACGGATACGGATATAGCGCTGCAACAGCCCTCTCTACCGCAGATGCTGTGATGAACGCTGACTCGTATGCACTGTATGCCAACGGTTAGTGTTGCAGTTCGAGTTGAGTCCCCCTAGTGAAAATCAACTAACGAGCAAATAGCACTCGCTCTTGGCTGCTAGATAATCAATTCTCCGTACAATTGTTCCAGGAGAGGGGTTAAGTACGAAGCGCTAGGATCAATTTGACTTTGCTAGATATCAAGTTGGATGCAGGTACTGATGAGGCTTGTCAATGACTAGTTGTTGGATGACAGTGATGGTGAATGGGGATTAGTTGAGGTATATCGTGAATGAAAATATCCAATGATGATGAATGTTCTCTCGCTTTGCTGTAATGCAAATGTAGTCAACTGTTTGGAAGGACCGTATTATTTGATAAGTTATATCTACATTCTTGGTCTTATTCCATTAATGACCACTCTCCGGGTATTCAGGCCCTCAGGGGCAGACTCGCACTCTCTAGTTATCAGTTGAAAATCAAGATCAGAGAGGGAAAGGATCACCAGGGGGCAGTTTAGTTATTTTCTGTCACATGAGAAAAGAGCTATGAATCACTTGGTCCACTGCGCTGAGTTTAGAGAAATTCTACCCAGAGCGAATTCGACATTCTCTCTGGCTTCGGTTCGCTCGCAGGATAAAAAATGGCAAATTCAAGACGAACTTTCCAATGTTTAGTTCGTCTGCCTTCCAAAGTTGGTTTGTTTCGACGACATACAGTCGTCGACGTGGTTGCAAATTCACAGAATATGGAACACAAAATTGCATCAGGTTGGAAAACTGGTGAATAAATGAACGCAAAGTGCCTTGAAAGATTAGTCCTCCGCGGGCAGTGCACCGTCGGCTTGCATCTCTAACGCCACCTCATCAACGTTTTTCCACACCCTCAATAGGTTACCTCCTACCACGTTGCTTGCATCTTTGTCGCTGACTCCTCGTTTCAGCAGCTCTATGATGAGATGAGGGAACCTGGACACATCCTCCAATCCCCGAGGAACTGTCGGAATGCCATCAAAATCACTACCTATTCCGACATGCTCGAAGCCTATAAGATTACCAATGTACATGATATGATCGGCGACTCGTTCCAGTGTGGCGTGGACAGCGTCCGCATCTGGGATCCCATCTGCACGGTCTGAAGCCGTGCAGGAAATGAAGTCTGGTGAAAAATTAACCATAACCAGGGAGTTCTTCTCACGGACCAACTCCAGGATGTCGTCGGGTACATTGCGCGGGTGAGGACAGAGTGCATAGGCTGAGCTATGGCTATAAATCACTGGAGCGCGGCTCCCTGTCCATTCGGACTTGCCGGCGCCCAGTACATCACGCATGGTCTCTGTGCTGACATGGGCCAAATCGACGATCATCCCGAGGCGATTCATCTCAAACACCAGCTTCTGGCCTTCTTTGCTGACGCCATGCCAGAGAGGATCGGCCTTTTTTATTCCACCACCTGGGAGCTCGAGAATGGCGGCGTCGGCATACCGGTTATGGCAATTATGCGTCAGAGTTGCGTATGAAACCCCCAGCTCATAGAATATCCGGAGGTGAGCCAGTGAGTTGCCGATCGAATGCAAGCCCTCAATACCAAGCGGTGAGATGATTTTTCCCTCGCGGAAAGCGGACATGGCAGTGGTGCCATTTGGGGGGGTGGAGAAGACCTTGGGATAGGCCTGCTGAACCCTTGACATGATATCCACTTGCTCCATTGTCTCGCGCACGCCTATGGTCCGATGTGAGTATACCGCGGGACAGTCATCGTAGGAACTTCCCTTACTTGCTGCGTAATTCTCATCGGAAAAATTCGTCCCATTCTTGGGACAGGGCACAAAAACACTCCAAAACGTACCACCAACTCTACCTTGTTTCAATCGAGGGATGTCAACGTGACCGGGGAATTTTCCCGTGACAAAAGCCTTAGTGAAGTTGGGATCATTTATGCGGTTGTGGAAGAGTTCCCGGACCAAGATAGGAAAGTCATCATGACCGTCTGTTCTAAGGCATCAGTCATAAATTGTGCTTGAAGAATGATTCTCGTCAATCCCCGTACCGATCAATGGAGTCTGTGACAGGATCTTCTCCACCCTTTCCTCGATGCTCAAGGGGGGAAATGGATAGCGCGAGCGTGTGAACCAGGCGGTGGCTACAATGATACAGAGAAACAGTGAGAGTAGATTGAAGGGGCGTTTTTTCTGCCTCAAGGTCGGTGAATCCACCTGGCTCTCCAAGAGGAAGGTCTTCTTTTCGTTCATTGTGGACAATTACTTAACTAACTAGGTAGTTAGTTAGTTAGTTAGTTAGTTATTTTGTAGGTAGTTAGTTACATGTGTGTAGAGTGTTGTGAGGTCGAAGAGAGCGGAGATGCTTATCGATAAGATTGATTTCAAGTTCGGGCGGTCTGGACCACCGAGTGTTCATTCTGCCATAGCAAGTTGACACAGAGTAGAAAATTAATCTCTTGCAGTGGATTTAAATTACAACGATATCGATATACGTATATATCACCTAGGCAACCTACCTAGGTAAGCAGGTGATTACTAATTATGTTGGTCATTCATTCCAAGGTCCCGAGGTCCACTTGTTCATGATGATGCTGACTGATCAGCTAGGCGGTGAAAATCCATGTCTAATCCCACCGCCTTCAGCCCCGTACATACCCCCCGATAGATTATCAACTTGGACGAGTGGGTTGGCTATGTCCCTTTCTTAATCTCCTTTGGGATTTCGATGACTTCGCTTTGGGAAACGGAAACATCGCCTATCAGTTCTTCTCATTGAAAACGCTTCACCATCATGCAGCCCGGAAAGGCCACGGCCGGTCTGCTGCCAATTTCGGCAGCAGCTACGCAAAAGTCGGGTTCTGGAGCGCCCGCAAAGAAAACACCCAAACCACCCGCTCCACGTCTGAAACTTCTCATTCGACGTTTGCCGCCTGGGCTAACACAGGTTGAGCTCGAGAGTGCTCTTGGGAGCGAGTGGAAGGCTGGGGCAGGAAACGTCGACTGGCTTCAGTACAAACCTGGGAAGGTGTCGAAAGAGTAGGATTCACCATTCCCTAATGCAATGTTCTATCGCTTTCGACTAACTGGACTTCTTTAAATAGCCCCAACAAACCATCACGCCCGTCAAGAGCATACATCCACGTTGTGTCCACCGAATGTGTCTCTTCGCTCTCGGACGTCGTGCGCCAGGCTTCTTTCCAGGACGCTCGCAACACTCTACATGATCCTATCCTCCTTGGACCTCCGTCACTGGAGTTTGCACCTTATGCCAAAATCCCCGGAAGCCGCTCGCGCAAGGATGCTCGTCAAGGCACGATTGATCAAGATTCAGACTTCATCGCTTTCTTGGAAAGTCTGACCCAGCCTATTACCAGGCCGGCCGCTGTGGATTCCACGGCCGATCCTGAGGATAAGAAAAGAGAGATCGTGATGACCACACCGCTGGTACAATTCATTAAAGACAAGAAAGCCAGCAAGTCAAAGGATGGGAGCGCCTCTAAATCCAAACACACTCGGTCGGACAAGGAATCAAAACAGGAGAAGGTGCAGACGAAAAAGCTTTTGCAAAGGGGTGATAAGGAAACCTCGGCATACTCTTCCGAGAAGAAACCCAAAGTGGAGAAGACAAGCAAGGACTCTGTCAAGGCAACCAAGCAAGGAACCGCCACCAATGCCAAGGGAGGCAAGTCGAGTACTACATCAAACACAACAAAGGATACGACTGCAGCCCCAGAGCGGAAGAGAGAGCGCGGAAATGTCACAGCAGCCACCAAGATCCTTCAGCGTGATCTTGGACTCTCGACATCTGGTGGGCGTCGACGTGGTAAAGGTGGTTCGACTGATACTGCATCACCTAAGAACGAGAGCCCTCGGGACTCGGCCATTCCAGCAGCCGATGTGTCCAAGAAGGAGGCAACCCGGCCTCCCAAAACCCCTTCATCCGCAACCAATTCTCCAAAGCCCAAGGACGGCCAGTCATCCTCGCGACCCGATGCACCTGCTGCGCCACCAACAGCCCTACCAGCCAAGTCTACTAAAGGTGGCAAAATAAAGCCCCCATCAACTGCTAAACAAGCATTCCTCAAGCACGCCAACCCATCCCAGGGTGTGACCGAAGCGCTCCTACAATCTGCATTCACCCCATTCGGAGTAGTGACAAAGGTCGAAATTGACAAAAAGAAGGGATTCGGATACATAGATTTTGCTGAACCGGAGGCACTTCGCAAAGCCATCGCTGCGAGTCCCGTGTCCGTGGCCCAGAGTCAAGTGGTGGTCTTGGAGCGCAAAGAGAACCCCGGAGTTGAAAAGTCTCGCAAAGGCCGCGAGGGTTTCACTGCCAATAAGGCCAAGGCTCCCGCCGAAGCTGCTGGAAGCGCTTCAGGAGCTGGCAGTAATGTTGGAAGTAACGCTGGCTCTTCTCGCGGATCCCGTGGAGGGCGTGGATCGCGGAATAAGGGACCCAAAGGGGCCGCTGGAGCTTCAGAGAAAACTGCAGGCACCGAGGCGGAGTGAGGCCGGACCGACATATTGAGTTCTTCAGCAGTTCACGAAACATGATACCCGAAGACATGACAAGTTTTAATAACTAGTTACATGAAGGCCACGGCAAAGGGTTTGATAACGACCGAATCATTAAACAAGGTAGTACGAAGATACCAATGTAGCTAGCTAGGTCAGGACGGCGAGTCTAGAGTTGAAGCACAAAGCTCTGCCCACATGAAAAAAAAGGTGAAATACAGGCCACTAGTGGCTGACCATGGAATAAGACAGTTCATAACATTGAAAAAAAAAGACATACACTCATTTACATCAGCTTACGAGTAAAAACAGAACCGCATTCGAATGACCCAATGGGACGAATATAAATTTCTCTTCACTATCTGTGTAACTCTTTCGCAGCGCACTATTCCATCTAACAATTTGGAAGAGGACCTTTCAGACCTCCTCGACACCCACCAGGACCGACCGACCGAAGTCAGACGTCGAGACCAGGTCAAGATCATCACCACTCCCTGGACCGAAACGCAGACACTGCGAACAGCACGCGTGACAGTCGAGACGGGAGTAAAAAGGTTTCACTTTAGGGCATCGAGGACATGTAGTCATCAGCAAGGGTGGAGATTCTGTGGCTCTTTTAAAGAGTTTAGAAAGGGGACGTCTACTCTAAAGTGATTCTTTGAACTGTGGAAATTGTCAGTAAAATGTTCTTCATTACAGTGAAAAGTTGATTTTTCCACTGTAGGGGGTGGGAGGAACATACGTAGAGTCGCTTGAAAAACAGAAGAAGGTCCGGGGGTCTGGACTTATTTATATTCCTGACGGCCACGCTAGTGCTAAGCGAGACTGTCATATGTTTGTCTGGTTTGCTCTGGTTTGCTCTAGTTTGTTTGGTTTGTTTGGTTTGGCCTTTCTCTGGGCCCACCTCTTTATGGTTTATCCAATCATTAGCCAATCCTTTGGCTCAAAGCGGGTCCTCATTCTTTTACATTTTTCATTACAACAACATACAACGTACAACGTACAAACAACGTACAACTAACTAATAACTAACTGGTTAGTTAACTATTGTATGCTGTACGGAGTATACTTGATTTGCTTTGTTACTTTGTATAGTTATATGTGTCACATAATTTGGGACTGTGGCGAAAGTGAGGTCACCTTCGGCAAGTGGGCTTACCGACATATAACTACATGTAGATATATAGTGAACTAACTAGTCCCCGCACGATACATTTGAACATGCTATCTAAACATATTATTTGAACATCCTATCTTAACACATTGAAAAACTAATCATCTGCCAGAAGTGCCTCTTCCGAAACCCCCGACGTCGGGCCGCGCACCCTTATCGCTTATCTTTTATCCCCCGTCGAGTGGACTGGTCGAGTGGACGGGTATGCGGGGATCTCATCCAACCCCAGATCCATGAACTCGCAGACTCTTCAAGCATGCCACGCCCTAAGGTTCATCCAGCGAATCGGCTACGGGCAAACACTGCATGCACTGCCTGTCGTGCATCCAAAAAACGCTGCAGTGGTTATTTCCCATGCAGCAACTGCATTCACAAAGGACGTGACCGCTCATGCACTCCATTCAAGTCCTTACCAAATCCAAATGCAGGCCTCCGAAGTCGCCGAGTACCTCCTTCTCAGCCTACAGTTGAGGCGCCCCGGACATGGAGGGGAATGACAGTTGATTTGCAAACCCCGTTGAGGTCACAGTCTGATGATATTAGTACGCCCCATCCCGAGTTCGATAAGCTGCAGGCGGGATCACACTCGCCTGAAGTTACGCATCGGACGCATCCGCGCATGCTCCGCAATCTGCAAGGGGAACGAGGTATGAAATATTGCGACTGCCATGCACATCATTCAATTGACACTATCCACTGCCCGCAGTGTACGTCGGGAAAGCCGCCTCTCTGTCATTTCTACAATTGCTTCGAGATACAGTGACCCAACATATCGGGCCCTCGCAGTTCTCTCATAATGGGAGAAGTGAAGATATGCTGGAAGCAGAAGCTCATCATGATCTGTTGGATTTTTCCCATGAATGTTGCGCTGTTGACGAGAAGGACCGATTCATCCAGAATTATCACGCAGCGGTAGGACGAATGCCAATCATGAACAGTGGATAAATTACTGACAACACGCAAGACGAGCGGCTTTTTCAATTTGAGCTTTAGTGATAATGTTTCATCTACATTGATAGTCCCAGAGGAGGCCAAAACCGACCGGGAAAGGACTAGGGCGGCCATTATGGACCTTATGGTTGCTATCGGAGCACAATCCTGCCCGAACGATCGAAAAACCCTTCAGGTGGAGCGGTTTTACTTTGCTCGCGGTCAGCATAGGACGTTTGCCAACATGCTAGAAGATCCTAGTGTGGATTTAGTCCGAGTATTTCTACTCATGTCCTTCTATATGCTGGGGGCATGCCGGCGAAACACGGCATTCATGTACCTGGGAGTGGCATCACGAGCAGCGGTGGCACTTGGCCTCCATGCAGACTTTCCAGGGTCAATAAGCCCCGATGAGAGTGATACTAGCAATGAACGGTGAAAGCTTCTCGCAAGATCCACTTGGCCCAGCTAATCCTCAATAGATCACGATTATGGATGAGCTTATGCATTCTCGATTTGCTTGTCAGTTCGATCCTCGGAAGACCTTCTGCTATATCACCGCTATTACCCGAGAATCGACAAGAACGTATTGGCGGGCCGACTGATCCTGGCCTAGTGGCTTCATATCAGTTATCCTTGATCCTGGACGAAATAATAAACTGTATTTACAGTGAAAAGGCCGCATCCGCACAGCAGGCAGACCTCCTATTATGCAAATTAAACGGCTGGTGTGGATATCTACCGCGATCATTAAGGACGTCGTCTTTGGGACACAAAGACCAGAGCACTTTCCAAGAGCATACAATTGGAAACATGCACGTTGCGTGTTCATATCATTTTGCCGTGATCTTAGTCACCCGACCTTTCCTCGTCTCGACCTTGAGTGTCCGGCTGTCCCGCTTACACCTGAGCCTCTCGACCGGTGATCCCATTGAGGTACCTGAGGAGGACCCAGCCCATTCCCGCCTCGCGGCCGCATGTGTCGATTCTGCTGTATACATGCTGCAAACATGTCTGGAGGTTCATAGGTCTGGTCTTCTTCTTCGGAATATGTGTATTCTCAAGTTCGTCTCCGCGAATCCCGATCTAGTAACTTCAAGGCTAATATAGTACATCATCAAACAGAGCGTTTATCTTTGCCGCAGCCCTTGTGCTCGGGTTCTCCATGTTCTCTCATTGTGATGTGGATTCTGAGATTGATGATGTATTCCGCGGTGCCCTGACCATCTTGCGCATGCTGGCGTCGCAGTCTGCCCAAGCAGCTCATTACTTGGAGATAATAACGAAGCTAGAGGCCGCTATAAGCAAACAGCGCCAGCAACTCGCTGCCCAGGCCCGACAGCGACGGAGTCAATACGTCACTCGGATCTTTAGTTTGAACGACACCCGGGGGGACGGAGAACAAGAAGAAGCGATAAATGCGACCCCACCTCTATCTCAGCGTGTCACATCAAACGCGTGGTTACATTCAGAAGATGACACAACTGCTGCTGTCTCACCCCCCATGATTGATGGGACTTTATTTGATTGGGAGTGTATGGATTTGCCTCTATGGGATAGTTTCCCATTTCTCACCGAATCGACTACAATGTGAAATACAATCTGTATACTATACCTGATGTAGTTTATTAGCAACTTCAGAAACTATAACTAATGTTAAGTGGGACTACATAGGCATCTAGGCTCCCAAAAAGAAGAACCGCAAGATGTATATTCAATTTCAATCACTTCTAAATAGACGACTTCACGGTCGGAATTAAGAAGCCGGGGGGATAAATATTCGAAGTATCCCAGTAGAGCTGGTAAATATCGTCGACATCCGTGTCCTTCAGACGGAACGAATCGCACAGGCGTCCATTCTCATTTTGCCACATAAGATACCTGCCGTAGAAAAGAAATTGATCTACCTCAGCATCGTCCGGTGTATCGACATCGTTCCCTGTGAAACCCACAGGTAGCACCATGTTGGGTGTGGGACGAATGTAGAAGAACGTGTCAGGGTCAAGGGTGCAATCCTTGTTAGTGGCCGTGGCGATGATTCGGGACTTGTTGAAGACGACTAAAATATTATTAGCAGTTTGTCCTAGTGAAAAAAAAAAAAAAGGAAATATATGTATAAATGCGAATGAAATAAAAGAGCAATAAGCCCTACATGTAACGTCGGTTGTCACCGATCCAGACACCCACTGGGACGAATCGCCGACATATGCGAGTCCTAGGTATCGGGTCAGATGGGGACCAGTCTCATGCGGAACATCATAACAACCGTCAGAATAAAAAATATTGGCTCCCTCAGGGGCGACACCGTAGGCAATAATGGAGAAGGATCCTGTTGGATAGCGCTTTTGCAGGCCTAACTCAGAAAGTGCGGTCATGGCTTGCAAGGCTAAAGCCATGCTGGTCGGTAGGATATTCAATCTCATTATTTCGGAAATAGCTCTAGAGAGAGAAGAGAGAAGATTGAATACTTGGGGTGGGAGTGGCAGTTGGGCAGTTATGTTATTATCCCATTGTCAGACAACAAGTCTGGGTGATGCAGTCAGATCTTACTCCAGGGCTTGGATTAACCTTCCAAGATTCAATGTGCTGACAGCATATATCTCAATTTATTCTATTTCAAGCCGGTCATAATTAACTTAATTTTGAAAAGGGCCACACTAGAGTGTTGTAGAAAGCGATATGATGACGAGTCGCACTTTAGATACATTTATACATTTGACGTTGCAGTAACTTTCCAAGTGTAATAGAACATTAAATATAAATTCACCTACCTAGGTAGGCGCTGACAAGGCGGACTCTGTAACCTTGAAGTTTAAATTTCAGGTTTAGAGTAAAGGGAATACTACTAGTACACATATTAATTTTAAATAGAATCCGATCGGTAGGAGTTGAGATATAACCGAAAAGGTGAATATTGATGTTTTGGATGTTACATATATAGTTATATATATATCTGGGTTTAGTAGGAAGCACCACCACTTTCTAGTGAACCTCTACAATTCTAGGAATTTACCAACAAACGCGTTTTCTCGTGTCTTTTTTACGTGATATAGAGATAATACTAGCAACTGATTCTAAATCATCAAATCTAATGAAATATTACCTTAGGATCAGGGTAAGAAACGGACGTAAAACAAAGGTAATTTAATTAATCCCAAAAGAGAGGTTCAACCTGTCTTGGCACTCAATTCTCGACATGTTTGTATTGTTTGTATTGTTTGGGCCTCAACTGGGCTTTATGGGCTCTGCGGAGGTCTACTTCCGACCCTCTCGTGTCTGACTCGTGAGGTCAATTTTGCATCATTCACTCATTTTCTGTCGGTTGGCTACCTGGCAGCCGACCCTCTCAAGCCTCACAAATAATAGGCCCCTTGGTCAAGAGCAAGAGGCGTCTGCTCCGGCCACAATTTCTGTATGGCAGATCTTGCTGCTGTGATTTGGTTCATGTTTGTGGCAAATTGGACTTGATGTAAAAGATCGATTTGACCAAGAAGCCAGTACGACGGTGTATAGCGCTCAATGCCGAATGCCTGAATTTGTTGCCCGAATGCCTCGTTTTGGCCTGACATATGCCTGATTTTTGCCTTGTTTTAGACCGCTTTCAGGCCTCCGTGTACATTGTACTGTAACCAACTCGGCATGGAATAACTAGGCGCCGTTGACCCATAAAAATGAGGCTTTTCATCTCCATACAAATGGCGCATCTCCAATTTTCTAGACGATTTGCAAGTGTCAAAAATGAAACCTTTCCTCCCCATACAAATAGAGACATCTCCATATATTCAGGCGGTTTGCAAGTGTCAAAAATAAAGCCTTTCATCCCTATACAAATGGCGCATCTCTAACTTTTTAGACGTTCTCCAAGTGTCAAGAATGAAATTTTTCGTCCCCATACAAATGGAGACATCTCTATGTTTTTGGTGGTTTCCATATGCGCCATTTGTATGGGGACGAAAAGCTTCATTTTCATTCCTACCTTAGGCTAGGAACCAGTCCCGAAGTCCAGTACATTGCTTATTAAGGGATCTGTAATGGTAATTCATGTATTTTTATTTTTCTGCCAGGCCAAAACAAGGCATTCAGGCAACAAATTCAGGCATTTCATTGAGCGCTATACACCGTCGTAAGCCAGTATCTGCATCCCACTCCATCTGCATCAAATTCATACTTGTGACGCCCATTCTCGATGAGCAGATCGTAAATTTACGAGACTGTAAGGCCAGAAATGATATCGATGATGCACTCCGCTTGGGCATCATTAGGCACCTTACACATCAACTCTGAAATGATGAAGTTGGCTTTGGAACCCCCTTTTAAAACAGAGCTTGGGGCACTGTAGCTTGGCTGGCAATGAATTTGAACGGATTTCCCAGGAGATACTACAAGGTAGAGACACCAATGGGTTGTTCCCGCATTTTGACTATGCGGCACAGCAATGATCTGTCTCACTGTCAACGCCAAAATTTCGACCTGGCGATTTTTCGGCACAAAATGCACTGGCTGAAAGGTGGCCATTCTGCTATTCAGTAAAAGTCAAATTTTGTTAAAGGTGGGCTCTAAAATGACAAAGAAAGAGGTCGGTAGCTACCTGGGTGATGGTCTACTGATGGATTGCTATGTAGGAATATCCAATACACCAGCCTAGGCCAGCTCTTGCCCTGGTCTCTGGTCAAATTCAAACCAGCAGAATTGGGTCCGTGGGCAATCTTGGTATGATCTTGTTGAGGCCACTACAGAGTTGTGGGCCAGAAAGTGGGCGAGGGAGAGAATTGATTGCTACAAAGGTAGGATCTGCCGACTATCTAGTTAGTTACCTAGTGAGGGGGTTGATGCCCGAGGCACTAAAATGGCGGCCTGGGGCCACAACAATAACAGATAGTTATTTTGAGGACAGAGTAGCACCGTAGTAATCACTTCTCAGTTTTCATTTTATAATCCTCTCTCCTCTCACACATGCGTAGTCAAACAAAAACAATGAAATTAGGTGCAGCCTAACTCTTATTGGTTAATATTGCCAGATGTCTACCTCCTAGGTAGGTATAGATGCCTCTAATGCCCGAATGCCTCGATTAGTTAACTAACTAATTAATGCCTTAGAAAACGGGCATCAAATGTTGATACCTAACTATACAAATAGTTGTGAGATGGTTTAAGGATGATGTATTCATACTGTCTAAGACTAGCTACAAGAGGGTAGCCCACGTGATCCAGTCACGTGACTACAACAAATAGTCCCCGCTTTTACTTTCCACTTTTGTCTTTCCCTTTCCCCACCTGTTTGACTCCTTTACCCAATCCACTCCCACCGTCTCGATGAGTACTTCAATTCTTTCCGGTCTCCTTGGCACCAAGGTCACCGTCGACTTATGGCCCCTACCAATTACTGGCCCTGCGTTTGAAACCTGGGAAATTACCGAAAAAATCGACGAAGAAATGTGCGCTATGCATGAAATCGAATCGAATAATGGTACGCGACCAGCCTACGTACTTGGCACATTCCGGTGCCGGTCTACCGATGACAATGACGATGGGAAGAAGCTTGGCATCATGAAAGTTTACAAGCAGATTCCATTCGTTGGCACCGAGCTTCACGACTATGAATATCGCAAGCAACAAGCCGTTGAGCCCTACGAACCAACAGAGCTGATCGCCCTAAAGGCCTTAAAGCGCCGACGCTGCGTGGTTGTTCCGGAATTACTTGGCTATCGTATTACTAAGCAAGATGCCATGGAGATCGTGCCCAGAGGGTGCCTCATGTACATTGTGTGGAAGCAAGTCCCGGGGAAGCCCCTGACTCAAGAAGCCTTCTGGCAAGCTCCCCTCGCGGAGCGCAATGAGATTCGGTCCCGATTTCGCCACACCTACCAGTATATCTTCAAAGCACTTACTTGACATGTTTACGGCTAACAGGATATAGGCAGCTTGTTGAGTATGAGCCAAGTATCGGTGATATTCGGAAGATTATCTATGACTGGATAACAGGAGAGATGTATGTCGGTACTCAACTCACAACATCCATCGAGCTAATAGTCTCTAGGCATATTTGTGGGTTCTGGGATGCCGAGTTACTAGACGGTTATGCAACATGGGATGACTACCTCTTTGTGCAGTTTGACCTTGTATCGGGCAGCAAGTCAGATGAACGGTACTTTAATATCACTGCCAGTGATACCTATCACGATGAAAAGGGCTGGAGATGGTAGACGAAGGTCTCATAACAAAGTAAGGAATGGGGATACTTTTTGCTAGTTCTAATTATGAAGAATCGCTTGACCAGTCCAACTCTGACTCTCTAATTCAATCAAATCCTCACTGAGTCCTGCATGAATTACTTGAGCTATTCCCGTAAGGTGGGCATTTGTAACAAACTCATGTTTACGAATGGGGACATGTTAGTGACTGAGAGTCACGTGGCTTCTCTCTCTGTTAGTACTCCTCAATGCTTTCTAAATAGCATCGGATATAGACCCGAAGTCCTTGTTAGGAGAGGTCTACTTGGTGGATGTCAAAGTGCATGGTGCAATGTGAGATATGATTGAGTTGTTGATGAAGTTAAGTTACAGAGTGTGTGGAATCCAACAGTACTCTTCGGTAAAAGGCCACTTTAATGGATAGAGGTCAAATGCCGGCGCTCGGATTGGTGAGGCCAAGGAGAGATGCTAATGTTAGGAGAGGTCTACGTGGTGGACGTCGAAGGGCATTGTGGAATGTGAACAATTGATTGAGTTGAGAGTTGTAAAAGTTAAGTTACAGAGAATGAGATCCAACACCCCCCACGAACATGGAACTATGATCGTTATGACCCCCCATAAAGCGAACCTAATTGTCGAAAAGGTTGTTGTAATGCACGATGGGATTGCCAAGAAGAGTATTGGCGGTGGTGGGTTTGTTGGCGGTGGTAGAAACCGGAGTGGTGACCGCGTTGGCCGATTTGGCGTTAGCTGGGTTCTAGAAGCATTCCTCTGAAGTATGAGCGGTCTTCCGTTGATAGAAAGAGAGAAGGTGACGAGACTGCCGAAGCTACTCCGCGAGAGTGGGGTCCTCGGGACCTGGTTGAGTAATGTGACCCGTAAGGATCTCGAAGAGATGAGGGTCCCGTGTGTCGAGAGCATACTTGAGTACGGTGGACCACGATGCGAAGTTATATTCGCCGGTAAGGGTAGGAACGAGCTCTAAGAGCTTTGGCTCCGCGAAGCTAGTTGCTAAGAACATCGTGAGGTACGTCGAAGGAGAGAGGTACCTATTAAAGTTGTTATGCTAGTGTCGAGACTAGGTAGGTGTGGCCTAGCCGGTAGGCGCGTCGTCGAGAGAGGCACCGAGCTGTTGTAGGGTAAGGTGCGTCGAAGGAGAGAGGCACCGAGTTGTTGTGGGATGATAGCACTTGATAAGGGCTGAAAACCTATGCGCGTTTGTTTGTTGTGACCGTCGAAGGAGAGGGGCACGTTGAGACCGTTTGCTAGTGTCGAAACTAGGTAGGTGCTCGTAGGTAGGTGGCCTAGCCGGTAGGCGCGTCGTCGAGAGAGGCACTTTGTTGAAACCGTTGTAGAGGTTTATAGGGGTGGCCTGGCCGGTGATGTCGATGGTGACGATGATGATCGCGGCGTCGATGGAGGGGCCGATGGTGATGGCGATGATGAGGATCGATGAATAGAGCATCCGAGGGCTCATAACCTGTTAGGAGAGGTCTACGTGGTGGACGTCGAAGGGCATTGTGGAATGTGAGCAATTGATTGAGTTGAGAGTTGTAAAAGTTAAGTTACAGAGAATGAGATCCAACAGCTAAGCTATAGTATAGGAAGCTTGTTGGGAGTATACTAGGATCAATAAAGACGGAACCTGTGTTCTGAGGTGGTGCGCTTAAACAAGTATCGATATTTTTGTGCCATGCATATGAGCTTTTCTGTTGGCTGTTTCGAGTGGATTGTGGACCATGACTCTCATTTCGCTACTGTGCTCTAGGATAGGGGGTATTATTGAGTCTAATACAATTGAATTTTACATTGAATGCACTATTCATGATCTGTGTAGCTTAGCCGCTGCTTTTGGCAGCAATTCTGCCATTGTGAGCTCGACAGAGAGGCTATTCAACAATGGCCGCCTTCGAGGCTGAGCGCTGGAAGTCGGTGCCTGCCTATTTAGCTTTTGTATCTTTTGTTTACCTTTCCATCTCACTCATCTACTACGTCGTGTAATGTCTTCACGTCTCACAATTGCACTTTGTACTCATTTGATAATATCTGTTCGTCATCGGGCCCTTGATGGGTGTTTTCCAAACCAAAAACGACTTCAAACAAACCAAGGTGTTCTCTGTCGCGTTCCAAATCTCCTCTGAACGTCTCCATCGAACGACTTACAAGCCTATACATTGTGCAAAACATAGCATCAGTATCCACAGTCAGCTCTCGACATCAACAACCAGTCCCCCACGTTACAGACAGCATCCTCTGCCCACTCCACTGTGTTGCACCCACACATTATCACCACTCTTCTTTCTTTTTTCCTGCACTATACACTTTCCGGTATGTTATCGTCTATAATATAGGCTTTAGAATCTACATTCCAGGTGTAGGCTATTGGGATTAGTAGTGTTAAAGGCTTATAACAGTTATACGTCAGCTAGTCCGTACTAACGAATGATTAATTAGCTCAATTCAAAATGCCGGCAATGATAACAGGCCGTACCCTTCTACGAAAGCCCCTGCCACCGCTGGATGTTGGCCCTTATCACACCACGTCAAGCGCATTGCACGAGGGAAGATTCCTCGGGACCTTACACAACTGGCCAAACTTCTTCCAAGATGTGAAGCAATTTGAGAATAACCAAGACTGGTCCCCGAGATTGCTAGGATGGAGCCTCCAAAATAGAATGGTTGATGCGGAATTTGTTGCCATGGGCGATGAGCACGGGATTCAAGGGCGATTCCAGCAATCTGTGGGCCAGGTTGTTGGATCAGTGTTGAATGCTCAAAACATCGCAGTGAAATTCGGAGATTTTAGATCAGCCGATATTGCTAGTGTCTACCCCGGATATACCCTCATGCCCGATGTGGCACTTATTTCAACCGACCCGGTGGACATTAACCAGATCAAGGCTGTAGGGGAGTTGAAATCCCCCTGGGTGAATGAGCACAAGTTCAAAAAGTACTCGACAGCTCAGCGCAAAGCCAAATTATTTGCGCAACCCATCGGATATATGTTGGATCTTCAACTAAGGTACGGTTTCATGTCAAACTATGATGACACAGTATTTCTAAGACAGGTGTTCAAAAATGGGGAGTGGGTTGTGGAGTATTCTCCAGTCGTGGAAGCGTCGTTTGATGGTTCTGATACTATGGGGAATGAGCCTCCATCGTTAAGGCAATGTTTCGCGTATCTGAGTAGTCTAGCATCTGTGCAGCCATTCGTTGACAATAGCACCCCTCGTGATAACTGGATCGGCTAATCATGTTTTCGTTCAAGGTTATTCTAGAACAAGCATCGAATATGAAACCATACTGCTGTGAATCATATTAAACTTACTGTTGAGTCATGGGACCACGCCTCAGGTCTGATAGAACTAGTGTCATTAGATAGCCCTGTCTCTCGGGTGAGGAATATTCAGGTAGGTGAATATCTGCCCTGAGTGCCCTGAATAGAGCGAGCCGCCCACGCCCGAACCGTGCTAGGTGACCACGGTCATACTCATGCTGTTGTATGTTTTTGCTTTTTTGTTATGTTCTTCCCATTTTTTATCATTCACGTAACGAGATAATGCTGATACATCTTTTGCCGGATAACGCAGCTTTCACAGGGGACCTACAAAAGCCGAAGATAAGCGCCAGTGCGCGGCCCGCGCTGTGACCCGAGTGCACCATCCGCCAGCCGATGTAGAAATCCGTGACGTGCGTATGAAATACGTAGAGATAAAGAATTAATAGTAGGAGAGAATTTGCTATATATTCACCTTGACACTCACAGCTTTCCGCATCGATTCAACCTGTCTTATAACCCACAAACTTTAGTTGATTTATCTACATATACCATGTCAAGCTGGAGGAGCCTCAATGTTGGCGTTATTGGCGGGGGAATCGGCGGCATGTCGGTTGCAGTTGCCTTACGTCGTGCAGGACACACTGTGACCATCTATGAAAAGTCGGACTTTGCAGGTGAAGTCGGCGCTTCGGTCTCGTGTGCTGCCAACGGAACCCGCTGGCTACACGAATGGAACGTGGATATCGCCAAGGGTGACCCTGTGGTTTTAAAGAAGCTTATTAACCGTGATTGGAAGACGGGTGAACCTGTCAGTGTGTACGACCTTGAAGATTATGAGAAGCGCTGGGGATATGCCTACAACATGTTCCACCGCCAGTACATGCATGCCATGCTAAAGGATTCGGCGCTGGGCGAGGGCGAAGGAATGCCAGCGACTCTCAAAGTGAACTACCGGGTACGTTCGTCGCTGAAAGCTGCTTGAAACCAAGCGTGTGCTAATGTTGCCTGGGATTTTAGTGCCGCGATATCGATCTGAAGACGAGTACAGTCGTCTTCGAGAACGGCGAGGTCATAAGCCATGACCTAATCATCGGTGCAGATGGAATCGGATCGGCTGTTCGAGGCATTATTGGAATTACACCGGAAAAGCGAGCCTCCGAGCAGAGCTGCCTGCATACCAATGTCAAAACCGAGGATGCCATCAGGTTTGGCCTGGTGAACTACTCCGAGAATAGCGCACTGGAATACTGGGGTGGACAGGAAGGCAAATGGGATAAGATTGTTCTGTCGCCCTGTAACGGCGGTGAGCTTCTATCGTACTACTGCTTCTTCCCGCGTGAGAAAGGCGACTATTCAACACAAGCATGGGGAGCCGAAGATCGCCCCGTTGAGGAACTCCTCGCCCCATACCCGGAACTCGACCGACAAGTGTTTGAACATCTGAAGATCGGGGCAGAGATCAAGCCATGGCGTCTCTGGGTCCATGACCCGTACCCGTATATCCAAAGCGGTAACACCTGTCTCCTGGGCGATGCTGCACACCCGATGATGCCTCACCAAAGTCAAGGGGCCTGTATGGCCATCGAAGATGCGGCAGCACTGGGGCTCTTATTTGATAAGCGTTATTTCTCGGGGGATATTGCTCAAGCTCTCGCTGTTTACCAGGAGGTACGTCTGCCTCGTGCCACAAGGGTGCAGGGAGCAGCAGCCAAGGCTGCTTACAATATCAACGAGCGGATTGGTGAGTGGCTTTTGTTTCATAATGTTGCAGTGCATTTCTTTCTGATCACCACCCCACAGGCTTCTCCGTCAACAAAGATATTCCCACATACAAAGTCGAAGATGCGAAGAAGGTTCTTACTATCGAGGAGATGAATGCGTGAGTTTGACAAACGTCAGGTTTTGGGCAATACTGACAATGACTAGCTATGACATGCATAGAGACATTGAAGAGAAACTCGCCGCAAAGCGTGGAACAACCTATACCGACAAATTCCTATGTGGACTTCCCGTTGGACTTGAGCTACCGAATGGGATGACGATCGGCGCAGTTGGCGCATAATTTAACGTGATTTTCTGAAACAGGGAAGCAGCCATTGGCTATATTTTTGTTATTTAATTTGGCTAGTGTTGATTGAGATGTTTGTACATTGCGCTAGTCTACATAGTCATGAAATAATGAATAACTAACTAGTAAATACCAAAGTCGCTAGGGGATACACCTTTCTAGAGCAATACAATAAATACATAATAGTTAACTAACAATAATCTACATGAATGGTATAATCCTGCCAAGAATCCTGCCGAGCTTAGCCCGGAGTCGACTGTTGCAGTCACCGAGCTTCTCGGGAGGAGATATACCGACCCCCGCGATAGTCTACGGATTTTACCGGGACAATATTAGAATGATAAAACAATACTAATGTGTAGTAATGTATGGTTGTATTATTATATAGACTAAGCTACACATACCTACTGTTTTAAGACTCTTGTCGCATACATAGAAACATAGGCCCTCGTCTGCCCACAAATGAATGTATACATATGTAACTATTCTACAAGGTAGTTAGCTAACTAGTTAGCATGTACATATTTATGTATGTATGTACGTATAGATCAAAAAAGCAGTTGATAGGAACCGAAGTTATTCAATTTGGATCGTATACAAAAAGAAAAATCATATATCATCATTTCATTGGATTGAATCACCCAACCACTAGTAATTTATTGTTTTGTTTTCTGTTTTTGTTGGGGTTTCTCTTTAGAACAGAGCATCGCCCAGGCGGTAGTGCACAGTCTTGACCTGGGTGTAGTTCTCAAGGGCGTAGGAACCGAGCTCACGGCCAATTCCGGACTCCTTGAAGCCACCGAAAGGAGCCTGGTAAGAGATCATGTTGTAGTTGTTGATCCACACGGTACTACAATAGAGTTAGCTTTGTTACAGCAGTCCTTAATCGGATAAAACAATCGGATAAAACATACCCAGCCTTGAGAGCGTTAGAAACGCGGATGGCAGTGTTGATGTTCTTGGTGTGAACGGCAGCAGCGAGACCTGAATACAGTTAGAATAATTCGGAGATTCACGATGAATGCAAACGATACATACCGTAGTTGGTACTGTTACCAATGCGGATGGCATCGGCCTCATCCTTGAACTTGGTGACGGCGATAACGGGGCCGAAGATCTCCTCCTGGGCGATCTTCATTTCGGGAGTGACGTCGGTGAAAACGGTGGGCTGGATGAAGTAGCCCTCGGTACCGTGGCGCTCACCACCCAGGGCGATAGTGGCACCCTCGTTCTTGCCGTGGTTGATGTACTCCATGATGCGGTCGAACTGGAGCTGCGAAACCTGGGGACCCTGGAAGGTGTCACCCTCGAAGGGGTTGCCGAGCTTGTTCTGAGCGGCACGCTCCTTGAAGCGAGCGACGAACTTGTCATGGATGCTCTCCTGGACCAGCAGGCGAGAACCGGCGCAGCAACACTGGCCGTGGTTGAAGAAGATACCGAAGTTGGCCCATGAGATGGCGTTGTCTATATCGGCGTCCTCGAAGACGATGTTAGGGGACTTGCCACCCAGCTCGAGAGTGACCTTCTTCAGGTTAGACTTAGCGGCGGCCTGCAGGATCATACGGCCGACAAGGGTGGAACCAGTGAAGGCGACCTTATCAATGTCCATGTGGTTAGAGATGGCGGCACCAGCAACACGACCGAAGCCGGAGATAACGTTGATGACACCGGGGGGGAAGCCAGCCTCAACAATAAGCTTAGAGGCGTACAGACCAGACAGAGGGGTCTGCTCAGCGGTCTTAATGATCACGGTGTTACCGGCAGCGATAGCGGGACCAATCTTCCAGGCCCACATGAGAATGGGGAAGTTCCAGGGGATGATCTGGCCACAGACACCAACGGGCTCGTGGCGAGTATAGGAGAGGGTCTCGGAGTTGGTGTCAATGGTCTGGCCAGTGATCTTATCGGCCCAACCACCGTAGTAGCGCAAGCAGCCGGCAGCATTGGCAATATCGACCTTGGCCATGGTGACGGCCTTACCATTGTCGAGAGCCTCAATGGAAGCCAGGGTCTCCATATCACGCTCGAAGAGGTCGGCCAGCTTGGTAAGCATACGACCACGGTCCGAGGGGGTCACCTTCTTCCAGGGACCCTCGAAGGCCTCGCGGGCGGCCTTGACAGCGATGTCGACATCCTTCTCGGAAGCCTCGTAGACGGAGGTGATGGGCTTTTCGGTGGAGGGGTTCAGGGTTTCGAATGTCTTGCCTTCAACACCCTTGATGAATTCGTTGTTGATGAACCTGAAACGAGGAACCAATTAGCAATTGTGTTATTGATATTGAGGGAGGGGTAAAAGCGTACAAGCCGAGGGGCTGTTCATAAGTGACATGGGGAGTCTTAATGGTAGTGGAGAGCGACATGGTTGCACAGAGAGGGTAGAAAGAGAAAGCGGAGGGGAGGAGGAATCTTCAAGGGATTTTATATATGTTGTACTTGGTAACTTGGGTTATACTCGTCTTTGGTTTCGTTGACTTTCTTGACTTTCTTCACGCGGGGTCAACGTCACATGAGCCACTTTTTGTAATGTAACGATATGAATACCTGTTGTATTGTCACTTTCCAAGGTTCCAAGGTGGTTATTACTGACCTCACATTGTTTTAATCATGTAATTATGCAGAATTATGTTTATTAGTTACGTATATATTACTTGAGAATAGGTTGCATTTGTACATAGCACAATTTCTTATAACTACTTAGGTATACCTAGGTATACCTGTACTCCGGAGGTATATGTACAAAGTATTGCAGACTTTCTACGGAGTATATTGCCCCTCCTTTTTTTTATAATAATAATAAAGAAAAAATACAAGGTCCTTGTCTTCGAGGTACATATTAGCTCCATCAAAGAGGGCTTGGCGCAGAAGCATAGACGTAATACAACATAAACGGTGTACCAAGGCTCTCTCGGGTCTCGGGTTAAAGCTGACATGTACCTACATGTACTTCGTAGGTACAGGTGCGTCTTTTACATAACTATACTTTATGTACGAGTTTATCTAACTACTTCGTACTCCGTACTCCGTACCTTCATCATGTTTTATCCTTTTTACACAAAATGCCCCTCAACGCCTACTTTTCATGTCGGAAGGGCGAAAAGAGGGGCAAGTGGGCCTAGAATGTGATCATCGTCATGTCTCCGTACGCGGGCTAATATCTCCCCGGTGACACTACCAGTTGGGGTTAAGGTATGTCTTAAATCGGCCGAGAATATATTGTTAAGTCTTTATTCTGGAGTTTATTGTTGAGACTGAACTTCAGGGGAACGTAATGGTGACATGACTTCTAGATTGGGAGATATTCAATACATCTGTAAAATCCTCTGAAACCCCAGAAAACTGCGGCAAATATGTACCTAGGTATCCATGCTATTACTTTCGTAATCGTCACGATAACATGCAGTAGCCGCAGGTTAGCGTCGACCCTTATTCTTGAGAGCATAAATGAACAATTCAGCCTAGGTCATAAATCGTCGGCACAAAGTCACGACCCGACGCAATGGTTAGTCTTAAGATACACCCCTATGTTATATAAATTCAACAGATGTGCTGAAAGTCTCACATGCTACCACTGCCCCACCCGGAACGTTGGATCATCTCTTATAATTCCACTTGAGACACCGACCATATGTGACCAAAAACTTTCAAAAGTATAAAGAGGATCGACTGAAATAACTTATTTTTTACAGGCTTAGATTTACTAAATAAATCCACTATCATACCAAGATTCTTCTCTAGTATTTCAAGTATCATTCTCATGTTTTTGTCGGGATCCCAAACCCTGTGATTCTGTAAGATACTAAAGCGAAGAGATATGCTGCAATTTGGTTATCGTCGCTAGGAACAGCATGGAAACACTTGACCTACACGGGAGCAATCACAGTTACTAGTCAGCTCAGAGAGTAGCAAAAGTGTTCATCATAATACCCAACCTTTACAACCTGCCCCTGGACTGGCGAGTTACAAACTAGGCCAAAGGTCCATTATATCTGAGCATTACGCTCAGATAGACCAGGCTCCGATATATATAGTGCATGACATGACACAACCAGCAAAACAACATGCATTCAAAGCGACCATGGAAGCTGACAACATGGAGATCTGACAGGAAGTTATTGGCTGAGGTGAAGGAGTCAACGCAGTGGGAGCAAGAAGTATTAGGTACACGCTATATATTATTCTACAATTACGGTAACCAATAAAAGCAGAATTCTATTATAGAAAACTCGCAGAATTAGCTCAACAATGACTACACATAGAAAGCTGGCAACAATTTCTGCCGTCAACATGGTCCAACTGTGGCAGATTCAGACCTCACCCCATTACCAACACCACCAACCGCCTCCACAACAACGGAATCACCACTGGTCGGCCCATCCACAAGAATAGTCGTCTCAAACCCATTTCGCACAGCAGTTTGCTTTACCACAGTCCCAGAATACACCTTCCAAGACTCCACATCTGTTGCTCCATTCCAGCTAACATAAACCGCAGAATTCCCGCTCTCCCTATCCAAACAAGCCGTAACATTGGGCTTGGTAGCTGGTCGCCCAACCCAGGGGTACCGGTAGGTGCGGTATGTCTGCATGGTTTCATCGTAACCAAACCTAGCACGCATAACGATAGTCCCGTTTTCATTATATTCTTCGATCTTGGGCGTCGCGCCATGCTGTTGCAAAACATGCCCGTTTCCAAGCGATTGGTAGCTACCCTGTGACCTGGCATACACGGGCTCAGCGGCATCCCACATTCGACTCTTCAAGGTGACTTGTTTTGAGCCATGGAGCTCCACGTCCAACACGATTCCCGTTGTTAGCGAGGTTTTGTCTGTGAAATCAGAGTTTTCATTGTTGTGTAGACTGATTGTTACTCGATCGTCGCTCTGAGACTTAAAGTGCGCGTCGTGCTGGTAGCAGAAGCTCGCGCCGACGCCTAACTCGAAGTCACCGCCAGTCAGGCCCTGAATCTCGTTAGTATAACAGCTTTGATAAATCCGTCTCCCGGGAATGGCTATTAAGCTTACATGAAGGTGCCATGTCACTGAGCCATTCGATGCAATAAAAAAGAGGCTGCACATATACCGCGACGACACCAAGTACGAGTCGCCATATTTATGAATGGAATTGAGATGAGGATACCCATATGGATCAGTTTTGTTACTACCAGATCCCATAAGTGGAGCGCGCACATCCCTCAGTGGCACCTGGTCGATATGCTCATAGGCACTCCAGCGGAAGAGGATCTCATTGGTTTTGATATCGATCTCATAGACGAGCGCGTCCTGAATCCATCCATCCTTGGGGCCACCAATGGTGCTCAGGTCCGCTTGTGTGACATTGACCGCAGTCACGAGAATAGTGCCTTTATCTGTGATCTCACTTTCGTGGATATCAATACACGAAGCAAACTCCATTGAATCATATATTGTCACAAAGTTCTCTGCTTTGCAGTCCAGCGTAACTCTGTGGATCTCATCGTACGAGTTGTTTACGATAGTAATTCCTCCGAATCCGAAGCCGCTACTGAGATCGCCGGACCAGTAGGCTATCACGGGTTCGCTGTTGAGCATCTGTGGCTGCAGGGCTGAGTAGTTCCCGCTAGGGCCTTGCCATACAAGCTGGCCGTCATCTGAGTAGATGGTGGGGTATCCCGTTTTTCGGATGATATCGTGGGGTGACAGGAAGAGGAATCCCGGTTCTGTCTGGCCCATCTTGGTGACGTTCATGATCGGTGTTTGGATAGACGAGCTTTGGAACTTCTGAAGTGGCCATAGTTCTTCGTCGGCAGAACTTGCAAGACTGATGCAGCTCGTGAATAGGGCGAGAGTTTGTGAAAAACGATTCATGGCTGACCGACCTATTGTGATAGAAGATATCGGATTAGAGCAATGTCTTTGTTCTACTAATTCTGAACCTGGAAATGTCCAAATTTAAGCTGGCTGTGTCAGTATCATTTCCTTCTTCTCACACTACGTATCTACCCCGCATAATGATCTAGCTTGAGGTCAAGAGTGAACTCCCTCGGTAATCAGGAGGCTGTCCGCGGCCTGTGAGGCTGTATATGGGAAATCGAATTACAACCACTAGTCTGTATTTGGGGCTAGATTTGGAATGACCTCGGGAGGAGACTCGGCAGTGTCATCGGCAGTTTATAGTTTGGGATACTTGGGATGATAATGCTCGTTCTTATCAGGGCATGATTTATACATTTAACTCGTGTACGTACTTGATACTCGACTCCTGAATATACTGCTCGAAGGTTACGCCGCTTGGTGTTTACCGGGCTGTTTGGTCAAATGACTTTATTAGAGACTGACGGCGTATGAGACTTTGATTTCAGGGTCCGAGGAAACTTGAGTGTTGGCGAACAGACTACAATTGCGGGTTTGAGTTTGATTCTTGTTCCTTAGGGGGCTGAGAGGGTCAGGGTGGACGTGGAATTATTTCCGCTTAGGAGTGGAATAGTGAGAAATTTGGAGTTGGAGGTGGACGTTGTTAAGTTTGGGCGTTGGAGAATGCAGGATACCCCGAAAGCCCTGAGGCCTAAAGGACGATTGTCCATATCGCGACGTGATAGTTAAGCAACACCCCCAATAACCTGCAGACAACCTGCATGGAAGTGAGTTCCACGTGATCCAGATGCATGTATCCAGATTGTCCTCCTTGAGGATTAGTTCAGTTATATTCAGTCATACAATTGGTGTCGTCGTGCCTCATCATGTCGCTAAAAACTAAGGCAGAGGTTACGTAATAACCTATTGGAAGCCCTAATATTAACCCTAATAGGCAATTCATAGGTCCTCTCCATATAGGGCAGTCTTCGCTTCCGCTCGCTGTGCGCTCAGAGCTCGGGTAACATATTCAATGCATGATTCACGGGGCTTGACAGTCGCCGCCATCACCGAATGCGAAGGTGGTGGAGAAGCGGTGCGTTGCGGCGCAGCAGAGCAAGAGTGGCGACGTAAAGCAGATGGAGCTGGTCACGGAATAATAAGAATCCAGCTTTGCTATTTGAGTAGACTCCTGTGCTCAAATGAGGCCTTGGAAGTGCCGTGAAATCTCATCCATCTCCCACCCCGGGGAACCTTGTCCACTCGAGTTGCCCGCTGCAGCTTCTGGCTGCATAGGCTGAGCCATACCAGTTGAGCCGAAAGCATTGTATAGGTCTATGAGGTTGTTGCTCATGTCAAAGATGTCGGGGATTAAAGTGCCAAGGTCTGGAGTGAAGGTTGAGTTGTTGTCCGTCCAAAGGCTGTCCGGCCCGATAATGGTCTCTCCGGTGATCCCATGTTGCGGTTGGTCTTGGTCTTGCTCCCATGACTTAGAGCTTCGAGCAGCGGCCTCATTGATACCACTGGTATCCTTCGCAGAAGCCGCACCTTCTTGACCGCCGAGTGACCTAATGACAGGTAAAAGACTGCGGATGCTCTTCCACAGTCTGCGGCTAGCGGAGCTGTTGCGGGAGAAGCCTTTGACAAGCTCAACGGCGGACTCAAAAGAGTCCCTGCATGTCTCTGCAAACATGCTCGGGGCATGGCAGACGGCGAGAAGCAAGATAGCAAGACCACTCAGTAGGTAGAAATGATATATAGGTTGTTGGCGAACGTATATATCGCTCGTTCCGTTTAAGTGGACCAACACCTCAATACTGTCTTTGGCGATCTCAACGACTAGACGCATACTTTGCATATCCGCCTTAACGTTGTCGGGATTCAGCACATGGTGTCGATGGATAAGGAGGCGCATATAATTGCCGCGGAGATAACACAAAGTCCGGAGACGGTGCAAAATCCGAGGCTGATTGCTCGGCGCGAGCCCTAGGCGGGGATGTCGAAATTGTAATTTTTGCGGGATCGACAGAAGCCAATTTTGAGTGACAAAGTCCAAGTAGTCCTCCATCTCTTTTGGTATCCATTGTGACGAGGAACCATATGGCGGCAACTCTTCCCATACTCTAGAGCAAAGTCTTGCATAACTGACCATGCACTTGAAATACAAATGTTCGCCGTCGGGTTCAGGCAATTTCGCATCGATGTCGCGATCGTCAAGTGCAAAGGAAAGGCTGGTGCCGAAGCTCCATCGACGGTCAAGCTCGTACACTACCCAGAAGACTTGAATGGCGAATTCGCGAGTGTCTGCGTCTGTGAAGTGATTGACTAGGCTCTGTTTGCGGTGGAGGCCCATCTCTAAACACTGCTGCGCAGCTCGGCCAATAGCACGCCAAGCGAGCAGTTCTTCTTCGACATGGCAGAAGTAGATGCTCTGTAACCAATTAGCAGTTTCTCTTCTCGACAATTTTAAGATCGGCATTTGAGGGCTTTTTTAGACATACTAGCATGGCCATGATTTGTATATCTTTCAGTTCAACTTCAGAAGTACTCGATATGCTCCCAACATCCTGTTCCACAGCGGCGATCAATTTGTCGTAGAGCTCGCTCTTCCCTTGCGGCTCAGTGGTGATCGCTGTTGCGATAACTATTCTCAGCATGTGTATATCCTTGCTTTTAAGTTTCGGTGAGATGACCTCCAGGCGATTAGAATGCCTGACCAGCTCTAACATATGTGGAAAGTTGAGCACTAGCAAGTCGGTATCAATGATCGGGTGGCAACAGACAACTTCCTCTTGGTAAATTCCGATGAGTCGCGCAACTTCATCATCAGAAAAGCTGAGTAGGCAGTCGGGTCCTGAGCATAACGTTACCGTGGAAACTTTTGTCGATGGCTCTGGAGTTGGCTCTCGTGAGGATGTATTTGACGACTGGGCTGTGGGCGTATGTTGATCTGTGGAGATACCCATACGAGTGAGCGCCGTCTCGGCAATGTTTAAGCTGAAGGCAGATCGTGTTGGCCCAACGAATTGCGGCTCCTTTGGCTGTCCGTTCTGGGGGAGAGTAGTAATATTGTGGTCTCGGCATGTAGGCTGTGTATCCGGAGTATGGGAGTTAGTGACAAACGATTGAGTTGAAACCCTCTCCAAAAGAGACTTCACTGTTGCCGTCAGCGCTGTTAACTCTTGACGTAGTGACGCGACGTCGTCGCTCAGCTGCTTATAATGACTGCGCTTAATCAGCTACCAGTGAAACATTGGGATTTTTATCGTGGCCTGCTCTACCTATTGCCAGAGACCCTTTGCTTCTCCTGATCTTTCGTCGCCTGCATGGCCTGAGCGACAACGCAGGGAATGTGCATTGTTGCGCAACGCTGGCAATTTGGGTCATCGCCAAATTGAATGCATTTGACTTTACATCTCTTGCACTCATTGCTGATCTCAATTAGCGGAAATATGCCAATGGAAGGAAAAAGGATTACCACGCGGCAGAGGCATATTTTGCTCGCTTTGGGCGGTTGATTCCAAGTATGCCCTCAACAGGACGCTTTTGTGAAGTATTGGAGACAGCTAACTTGCCAAAAGGTCGTTCATCCATGGTCGTGGTGGTGATATGCAAGCGAGTTCGAGGCGACGCGCAGCGAGTGAGTCTGACGGGTGGGGTCTACGGGCGACTCGGGTTATAGTTGATGGCATTACCCCACTTTAAATCGGTTACGGTAACTCCCGTCGGCTGTTGTAGTTTGGAGAGGTGGATGAAGGACTGGACTCAAAAGCATTATAGCCTTGTTATCACAAGATGCACCGAAACTTCAGTCACCTCAAATGGATGCACTCCGGTCGATACGATACGGTAAACACACAAGAAGTTTTCTAGAAATGACCAGTTTTATCCAACAATGAACTAACGCTTTCGTAGTATATAGTTTGTATTGCCAGGGCGTACCTACGCCGCAGCTGTCCCTCTACCTAGTAGTGACCGCTCACCAAATTCACGCTCTGCTACTTGAAATAGTGGCAACCCTTGGAAGTATCCATTGCCATTTGTACCAACAGCCTCCCAAGTCGCTTTAGCCTCTTCATCTCCAATGGTCACAAGTGATGCATCCCGCCCAGAGGCTGCCGCATCAGCAATCAGCTGAATTTGGCAACACCGTTCGAACAAGACAAACCATGCGACTGTTGCCTCAATGGTCGGGCCAGCAGTCAAGATACCGTGATTTCCCAGTAGCGCCGCCTTCTTATTCCCAAGGCACTTTACGATAGCTTTGCCTTCTTCAGGTGCTAAGACTAAACCTGCAAAGCTAGTGTAGAGTATGTGGTCATTGTGAAAGACGCAGAAATCTTGAGTCAGCATATCGAGTGTTCGACCGGTTGCACACATGGCCCGGCCATATAAGCTGTGTGAGTGGGCTGCGCAGAGAATGTCTGGTCGTGCTTTGTGAATTTCAGCGTGGATTGCATACGCGGCTGGCATCCCATTAGTATCTTTCCTTGACCAAGTGAGTCCGATTTGGACACATTGTAGGGGACTCACCATAATTTAACCTCTTATTTTTTCCTCCTTCTACCACTGTACCGTCATGATCCACGCGGATCAAGTCCTGATCCCGAATTAGGCTGAAATGTGTGCCAAATGGATTCACCCAAAAGCTATCGGGTTCAACAGGATCTCTAAGCGTGATATGGCCTGCGACACCTTCAGCTAGCCCAAATTGTGCGAACACTCGGAAGGCGATGGCGAGGCGGTGCTTCAAGTATGCGCGTTCTTCGTAGGGATCCGAGAATTTCGGCGGACTCTCGGCTTCTTCATCAACGTAGGCAAGTGATGGGTGCCCGGATGTGTACTCAGGCTGCAAATGCTTCTGGGTCGCTAGAGGATTAGACTGTGTGATGGAACAGCCCGACGTGACAGGGTTGTCTTCAAGAAAAACAGGCAGTGACATGATAGTGTTGTGTGCTTGAGAGAAGGGTGTCAAAGAAGATTCGCAATAAAAGGCTTTGAAAATGTTTCATCTAACAAAGTTGATATCAACGACAGTATATCCTTCCAAGGTTATTATAATCGAACGGAAACAGAACGCGACGTTCCGAGCACGTGCGCGGAACCGGAACCCCAGCAAGGTCTCGGTAGTTCTTACTTGCACCTTTACCCTGCCCAGATGATTTCCAAGTGCGGAAGCGGAGGGTGGCCTCGATAGCGGGGTTGCAAGGTTCCCCACACTATGTCTCGATGCCCCATGGGGTCATTCAACCAAGGGAAATCACATGGTAATCGGCAGATGGGTCGTGTTCGAAGTGCATATATACCCGGACTGCGCCTGAAATGATCAACCCTACAGCTATACTCGAGTTCCCATATTCAATTTTATCGATTCCCAGCCAGGATGGACTCCAAGAACTCTTCTGAGTTTATTGAGAAGCTAGACACTCAATCCCAAGGCCGTAGTGCAGATTTGAATGAGGCCACACGTCGAGCTGAGAGGAAGTTACGCACCAAGATCGACCTTTATATCGTGCCAACAGTCGCCTTGCTCTATCTTATGTGCTTTATTGATCGGGCGAATATTGGTGAGCGAGTGCGAGATGATCAACCACAAAGGTTCCTCCTAATGATGGTGCAGGTAACGCGCGTCTTGCAGGCTTTGAACAAGACCTAGACCTTCATGGGTATGACTACAACACAGTGTTATCAATCTTCTACATCTCTTATATTCTCTTCGAGATCCCATCAACGGTTTGCTGCAAGCTGCTAGGTATGGCTTCGGAACCTTGGTATATAGACCATCTACGCTGACGGCATGATTCAGGCCCCGGTTGGTTTCTACCATTAACAACTCTCGGCTTCGGCGTCGTCTCTGTCGCGACTGCTTTTGTGCGTACGCGCGCTCAGGCATGCGCACTCCGATTTCTCCTGGGCATATTCGAAGCAGGCATAATGCCAGGCATTGCGTACTACCTCTCGCGCTGGTATCGCCGAGCTGAACTTGCATTCCGCCTTGGCTTATACATGACCATGGCACCGCTGTCCGGTGCCTTTGGTGGCCTTTTAGCTTCCGGCATTCTAAAGTTGTCACATTTCGGATCTCTGCACGGATGGGAAATGTACGTTGTTGAACTTCGGGCACTTCCTTAGATTCTCATCTCGCTGACAACGATCTAGGATTTTTGCCGTCGAAGGCATCATAACTATTATTCTCTCACTCATCGCCCTTTTTACCTTGACCGACCGGCCCGACTCCGCCCGCTGGCTTTCTGAAGACGAGAAGGAACTTGCTACTAATCGCGTCAAGTCTGAGCGCATAGCCCAGGTCGTTCTGCTTGATAAGATCGATAGAATGAAGCTGAAGCGCGGCTTTACAAACCCCATCACAATTGCTACAGCGTGCATATTCATGCTCAACAACATCACAGTACTCTCAATCTCTTTCTTCCTCCCGACCATCGTCAAGAGTATCTACCCAGACCGCACAGCCGTGCAACAACAACTCCTCACTGTGCCCCCATATATTGTTGGTGGCTTCTTCGCGCTCTTGATACCGGCACTAAGCTGGCGCTTCGATCACCGGCAATGGTTCCTTGCAATTGCCGGGCCCGCGGCTATGGCAGGATTCACGATCCTCCTGGCTACACTTGATGCGAACGTGCGGTACGGAGCCATCTTTCTAACGGCGAGTACGGCATTTACGCTTGGTGCGATGTGTAATGCACAGGTCAGTGCAAACGTGTTGAGTGACTCGGCGAGGAGCATTGCAATCGGGACGAACGGTTCGTATTTCACCAGAGGATGTTAGACGGGATACTGACAGTTGTCGTAGTCATGTTCGGCAACATTGGTGGCCTCGTTGCAACCTGGACATACCTCCCTGGGGATGCACCAATGTACCGCATTGGTAACGGTGTGAACCTCGCGTGCGCCATTCTTTGGACGAGCATTGCTATAATGACTTTCTTCTGGATGAGGTACGACAATAAGAAGCGTGAGGAATGTGAGGCTGGTACGCACGAGCAGCTTGCGGGGTTGGGTCAGAAGGAAGTTCATGATTTGGAGTGGAAGCACCCTGATTGGCGGTGGAGACCGTGATGAGGCATTCTGAGAAGTATGTAGTGATGTTTTGAACACTTCTGTAAATACGTCTGTATGTAGCGCGAGAATTGGCCCTAGGGCAATGACGAAATGTTCGGGTTGTGCTGCACTTGAGGTGTTGCTTGGTGCCAAGATAAGTTGAACCCCTATTTTGGGATTAATTAAATTACCTTTGTTTTACGGCCGTTTCTTGCCCTGATCCCTAAGGTAATATTTTATTAATTGAAATTATTTCGAATCAGTTACTAGTATACTCTGTATATCATGTAAAAGGACACGAGAAAACGCGTTGATTGGGGAATTCCCAAAATTACAGAGGTTCACTAGAAAGTGGTAGTGTGCTTCCCTACTGAAAGATATATATATATCCATGGATCCAATATCAAAACATCAACATTTACCTTTTCGGTTATATCTCACCCCCCACTGATCAGATTCTATTCAAGACTAACATGCGCACTCATAGTATTCCA
The DNA here is from genome assembly GCA_000733025.2 of Penicillium nordicum. Lineage (NCBI taxonomy): Eukaryota > Fungi > Ascomycota > Eurotiomycetes > Eurotiales > Aspergillaceae > Penicillium > Penicillium nordicum. The sequence continues at coordinate 18,224 of JNNR01000842.1, read as the reverse complement.
CTTATTCTAAATCTAAAATTTGAACTTCATGCGATCGGTAGAAGATCGTAATACAACGATCACCGAGTCCGCTTTGTCAGCGCCTGCATGGGTTTTTATGCCTCCACCGAGTAATTGTTTCTCAACATCCTACTCGTGTACGGAGTACATGATTAACTATTAATGTCTAATAAGTTAGCTGATCATGAAACAAGTATTGAGAATACTATCTCTATATGTTGTGATTTTGCATCCGGAAAAGTATTTTACTAGAACACCATGAAATGTCTCCCAACCGACCCATACAAGAGTGCAACTTCTCTAGATCTGGGAGCACAAAGGGGCAGAACAGGGTATTATAAGTATCTCATTTGCCTTGCTCGCACTTCGTCCCCTCCATGTAGTGACTAAGACACTATCATCATGGTCCATCTTAGCATAATCATGCCTAACATAGTCCACATCACCATCGTTATCATCATAATCATCGCGGTCGTTGCCAAAAGTATTGCCAGCATCATTATCATCATAATCGTGAGGACGACCATGTTTACCCCCATCATCATCTTGATCATATCATCTACATCGTGTTTGTCATAAGCACCATTATACATTTTCTCGTCGTCCTCAGAATAATTATACGTTCGTCCCTCGTCCTCTTGATCAACATTTGCGGTAGAGGTTGTTGGAGAATAACCACTCCTAGCAGCAGTTCTAAAAAAAGCAATATGGCTAGCAATGCTCTTCGTTTGTGTGTTGGAGGAAAAGGAAAGTTCGCTAGCAGGCGAAGACCTGCGGCCAACGTCCTTCGGCAAACATGTCGACTCAACAGACCGTTCTCTCTTGCTGGGGTTTGTTGCTCCATACCGGATGAGTAAGTCTCTCAGGTGGTCATCTCTGGTTTGCAGTGAGAGTTCAATGGGTGTATTTCCGTCCTTCGTTTTGGCATTGATGTTGGCTCCGTTGTTGAGCAAGATAATAACCGTTTCGCTGTTTCCTTCAGAAACTGCAAGGTGCAGTGCTGTTTTGCCCGAGTAATCCTGTAGATTCGGTGGTGCGCCTTGCTCCATGAGCAGATACACCACTTTGCTACGGCCCGTCGCCGCAGCACAGTGCAACGCTGACCAACCGCGGTTGTCCACAGCAAGCATGTCGGCCCCAGATGTTATAAGCAGGCGGGCCACATCATCATGATCTGATGCTGCGGCTAGGTGGAGAGCCGTACATGCGTTATGAGCGCGACAAAGGATATTACTGCCATTTTCGATCAGAAACCGCACCGTGGAACATTGACCATTCGAGGCGGCGATGAACAAAGCGGTCTGGCCGTTTTCATCTTGCACCTCTGGATGGATCTGCTTAAGAATCAGGTATTTGATGATATCAATACGTCCGTTCTGTGACGCTAAATGCAGTGACCGCTGCTTCATGACTGCAGAGTTGGTAAACGATCTGGTCGATGAAGCGAAAAGGCACTCGAAGATCTCCCGATCACCCATTAGTGCCGCAAGAAGCACAGGACTATGGCCTTCAGAGTCTATCGCTTCTAGATCGGCTCCACTTTTGGTCAGACAAGTAATTACATCGAGATGTTTGTAGTATGCCGCGCGGTGCAGGGGTGTTTGCCCGAGCGAATCGATATCGTTGACGTCGGCACCAGCCTCTATTAGCATCGCCACGATCTTCGCATTTCCATTCATTGCAGCTGCTTGGAGTGCAGTGCCATATAGACCACTTTGCCTCCGTGTCGGTTTTGCTCCGAACCTCTTCTTGATTGTCTCATACGGGTGCCAAATTTCGGCTGAAGATCCTCTTGTCCTTCGCTTTATAATATTGGGCCCTCCCAAATATTTAGGTAACCCCCCTTGGCAGAGAAGGTTGGCCCCGGCACTGATGAGCAGTCGGACTATGGTTTCGTGGCCCCCTGCGGCTGCGGCCTGCACTGCGGTGCCATAATGGCCCCCTTCCGTATTTACGTCGACGCCACGATCCAGAAGGAGGATTACCGAGTCTTCTGCACCATTATATGCGGCAGTTTGGAGAGCTTTCCAAGGATCCTCCTGACCGATATCGACATTTACCTTGGTATCAAGAGGGGTGTGCACAATGTCTTCGTGCTCGTCGGCCAGGTCAGACTGCCTGAGGGAGTTGGATTGGATAGTAGGACTCGCGCCATAGTGAAGCAGCTTGTTGACAATCGCCAAATCCTCGCAAGATACTGCATTCTGTAGAGCTTCTTCCAGATCCGTGGGGACAAAATGTTTGCTTTGGATGGCCAGCGGTAGTAGTAGCTCCACGATCCCAAGCCTTTTGTGGAGAGCCGCCTCGGAAAGTGCACATATGCCGTTCCTGTATCTGTCCTGCTCCGAAGTAAGTGGGTCCTGCATTTCTAGCAAGGTGATCACCACACTTGGATTTGACACGCAACATGCGTGTTTAACAGTCGCGAGATCAACTAGTGCACCACGACCCAACAGCAGATTTACTACTTCCTCTTGGCCTGTCTCCAGTGCCATGCACAGTGCACTACGTAGGGCAGATTTGGCACGAGACCTGGCGCGGCCCGACTTACCGGAGCGGCCATCATGATCGCTACTCGTGTGGACTCTGGGCGGTAGCGCATCTAGCAAAAGGGTGACAACCTGACTGTGGCCTCCTGCTGCCGCAAGTACTATGGGATATGTGGGATACCCCCCAGTTGGTAGGTTGGTACCGAGTTCCTCGAGTTCCTCGGTGACATCCATATCAAGGCGATCATTTTTCCTCCAGGGATCTGCTCCCTGTCCGAGAAAGATGCCAACGAGCTCCGCCTCCCCAGCCAGCGCTGCATGTTGGAGGCTTGTGGCCCTTATTCCTCTGGAAGCAGTAGCTTTCGCCCCCTTCTCAAGGAGCCACCGCGCGAGGGAGTGATGACGCCCCGCCATGGCTGCTTGTAGCGGTGTGTCCAGCCTATTCGAAGAGGCATTCGGGTCTGATCCACGGGCTAGGAGAATTTCAGCCACTGCCTGGTGACCACCTAGACATGCCAACTGCAGACAATCTTCAACTTCGCCCTTTGCCTCGCACAGCATCTCCACGACCCGCGGGTAGCCGCCCGCCGCGGCAGCCCCGAGCGCACTCCCAAAGGCTCCGCCCTGGACATTGGTATCAGCACCGTGCTGGAGCAAAATATGCACTATAAGATCGTATCCGTCTCGAGAAGCAGCTTGTAAAGCTGTGCAATAATCGCCTCCGGTTAATTTGACATCGGCCCCCGAGTCCAACAAGCGCTGAACTAGAATATGATTGCCGCTACGGCATGCTGCGTGAAGGGCAGTACCATAGACGCCTGCCTGCACGTTTACTGCAGCGCCTGACTGCAACAGAAGCTCCGCTAGCCCGAGATTGGCCTGCCGGCAAGCTGCTATCAGCGCTGTACCATGCTTTCCTGCTTGCATGTTAGGGTCGGCTTTAGCAGTAAGAAGTTGCCGGACGATGCTGGTGCGCCCGGCTGCGGCGGCACCCTGCAGCGCAGTGCCATATTCGCCACCTTCACAGTTAGGTGATACCCTAGGATGGCTTAGCAGTATCTTGACGACCGCGTCATGGCCCGCTCGAGCTGCAATATGCAATGGTGGACCAAAGCCTTCCGCTAAGGTGTTAACATCTACATGTCGATCTAGTGATAACTGGAATATCTGCTCTTCCAGCAAGTAGCGCGATACAGGTGGCTTCTGACCTCCAGGGACACGTTGATTTTCCAGTATATACTGGGCAGCAACCTGGAAACTGGCGTCCACTGTAGGTTTAGCAGTAGACTTGTCTTGTGCATTGTTTTTCGCCCCGCCTGGTGCGTTAACATCCGCCCCGGAGTTGAGAAGCCAGTTGACTACCATAACGTGGCCGCGAAGACAGGCTGCATGTAGGGCTGTGCTGAACTGGCCACCGGTGATATTGATACCCGCACCATGACTGAGAAGAATCTTAACCACATCTACATGGCCATGGAGAGCGGCACCGTGTAGCGCTGTCCCATACCGCCGGCCTTGAGCTTGTATGTTGGAGCCCTCCTTTAGCAACATCAAGACCAGGGATTCGTAGCCGCCCGCGGCAGCCCGAATCAGAGGAGTCTCACCGTCGGTATCAGTGAGATTTACATCAGCGCCTGCCTCGCAGAGGACCTTGGCAATCTCCTCGTGGCCATATTCAGCGGCGAGGTGCAGGCCCGTAGCACCCATGTCATTTACCTGGCAAATTAAATCTCCGTTGGACTGGATGCAGTGGCGAACAACCTTGGTGAATCCAAACGCACAGGCAGTGAAAAATGATGTGGCTGGCGAGCTCAGAGCTTGCATGATCTTGTCTTTATGAGGATCATCCCATCCAAGAACGAGCAAAGAAGCAGGCTTAATCTCGGGAAGCCAGGATTGAAACCACGGCCGCTCCAGGCATAGGTCATCCAATGCATCATGTATGGTCTGGATTTGATGTTGTTGGCCTGCCTGCGCTACATGTGAGGCCCAATATAGCACTACATAGTAGTGAAACTTGTCGCGGGGCAAGGAGGAGGCCGTCGGTGGTTCTGACGCCAGGTTCTGCACTGTGGCTAAACAGAGATTGGCCACCGCTGCATGTTGATCTGCAGGCTGCATACCGTCTTTGAGCTTGAGAAAATCACCCACTGATGTGTGGACGAAGCGGATTTCGTTGCTGTCTTGATCAACTACCACCAGATCTTGACAGCTCTCAAGTACCATGGGAACAGTGACATTTGAACCTTGTATATTGTAGCCAATCCTGTCTTTTCCTATAAAGATTGTGAGAGCCCGAATGAGGTCCTCTGCCGGGACAGGGGCCCGTGCGCACAATAGCCACCGGAACAGAGTCAAGACAGCTTGGCGTGTTATCGATCCTTGTGGACTATTGGTGATAATTCCGTTGTAGATAGTTTCAAACAGCTGGAGCAGAGCTTTGGGCAGATCCGTGGATGGCTCCAGGTCCAAATCAGGCCCAAATATGGTACTGTCTGACTGGAGGAGTAGCATGTTGGCACGTAGCTTGACCCAGAGAAACCTGCTTTCGTAAGCTTGGCAAATTTAATACAAAGATGGAGAGGAGTTTGTAAACTTACATGCCCTGGGAGTCCTCAACCAGCTGCTGTATTGACCTTTCCTCCCAATTATCCGGAACAGAGTGAGCACGTTGCCCCATCCTTTTGACACATTCCGCGGCTCTATGCCGAGCATAGGCCCGAAGGTCGGTGCAGTCCTTGCCCACATCAATGCCATTAGATGGCCACGAGTGGAATCGATCCAGAATGTTCAACCATGGGCGACTGGAAATGAGGATTTTGACTCGCCCCCCATCTACTCTAGTCAATAGACGATCAATCAACTCAAGGAAATCACCACGGAGATCTTCGGCGCACTCGTCAATTGCATCAATGCAGATCGTGGTAGTGCCCTGATCTATGAGTTCAAAGAGAAGTCTTATTGCATCGTTCCATGCAGGACGTGCTCCTTCTGCAATTGCAATATCGCCCCCCTCCTGTACCATGTTCTCATAGGCGCGAATGACTTCTCCGCGCAATGGGGCCGAGGGTCTTGGGCGAGCGAGCTGTGCTATTAGGCAGCACACGAGGGTCCCGGGATCTTGCCATCGTCGATCGGAATCGTTGCGCGAGAAGAACGCATAGGCAAGAGGGCTACTTGGCGCATGCGCGTGTTTGGTCTGGAGGCTATCAATGATCGTGGACCTGGATTAGAATTAATATTGGCTTGTTATTGTCACGAGAAGAGTTAAGAGAGAAGTCAGACGTACATCAGTGTGCTCTTGCCCGTGGCCGCTGGGAATCAGGTTAGTACTTTGTTTTCTCGAGGATAAATGGTACAGAGCTTACGGAGTCCATGGAGCCATAACAGATCTGATTTGCTGGAGACACGCCATTGCTTGTAGTTCGCTTCCTCGAATATCCAGTGCCCCGAGTCGGGCAAACGAGCCTCTAGCTTCCGTTTATGAACCTCATCCAGGGGGAGGCGAGCCAGCCACTTGAGGATCCGGCGCTCTTGCTCGTTTTTTTCATGCTCTGTACATTGCGATAAATGGTCAGCTCAAAACCAGGAGCTATAACGAAGTTCAACTTACCTGTCCAGCTGTTCGTTAGGTTGACCAAACCATCTCGGATGAATTGGATAGGCTCGCGGAAATACTGCAAGCCTTCTCTCAGAGCATCTTGCTCTCGCTTGATCGAGTTGAGTTTGGTATCCGAGTCTCTGTTAGCTGCGAGCGAAGTCAGCCTATAGCTGACGAGTCAAAGTCCGTGCAAGATTGTTTACCTCGGGCGTCAATCAATCGCGCCGACTCGTCTGCAATTCGCTGTTGCTCTTTGATCTCATCCATCCATCCGTCGAACTCATCATAGGCAAGAAAGAGGCCCTTGGGGATTCTCTCTATTTGATTTAGGAGAAGGGTAAGTAATCCTGGCAGTCAACCTTGGAGGCGTTCTTTCCAGAGGAAGGGAAAGACATACTGATCCATTTGGCGGTAAGGTATTCTTCCGCCTTCAGGAGGTACTTCAGCGCTGTAGCATATAGCTTGACCAATGCCTTTTCCAATATATCTTGAAGAGGGAACGTGGGATGCAAATACAAACGCTCAAACAAAGCATATCGTGGAACCAAGCCGGAGAAAATCTCAATTCCTTCACACACAGTCTGATTACTTTCAAAATCCTTCACCGAAATCTAGCGTGCGCCACCAGGTTAGCCTTTTTCAACCGTAGAACATTCGAAAGAATCAATTGTGCACAAGCACAAACCTGAAGAACCAACTTGATTACTGCCCAGGGGACTGCCAGGTGGGTGGGGTCGATCGTAGCCACAGAATCACCGATGTCCTTGAACTTCGAAAGTCGTTGCACCACCCGGCCAAGCACTTGATATAATTTGGATCCTGTCTCATTTCCCCTGTTATGGCACTCTTCTTTCTTGCTTTCGGCACTGGACAATACACTTTCGAGGTTCACCAATTCTTGGTTGCGAGATCGAATTTTATTTTGAAGTTCGTCGTCGAGTTTCTCGATAGCTTCTTCCCAAAGGTCTGCCGTGAAAGAGTCAGACAATAAATATATTAAGAATATACAACCATACATATTCTTCTTACTTCTTTTCGTCATCTTGGGTGTCTACGAATGGAACAATTCCTTTTCCATCGACTGACGTGTCAGTTGACTAGGATGCTGACAGACATAATAATAAATTCATACCTCCATGATTTAACGAATTAACCAATAAACAATGACCACGTATTTTAGAATGCGCCACAATGACAGCGCAAGAGTAGGGTATTGGCGTTGTGCCCTACGATATCTCCTTGAAGTTGTCGGTATGATTCCGACACTCCCACTTCGAGAATCATTGTCGGATTCATCATTCCTCCGCCTTTTGAATCCAGCGTCATTCGTACTCCCCGGAAGGAGAGCTCATATTCTTTCACTTGCCTCACGGTGCTGCAGCAAGGTTGAGTACATATATATATAATCAGGATTCGGGGTTGAAGTAGGTAGTTCGGAGTTTAGGATGGATTGGATGGCCTCGTTAATTCGTTCAAATTGATGGACCTCGGGAGGATAACGTGGAGTCTGACAAAGAATCACAACGCCATGCTTGTATGGTAAAAATTCGAGCGGTATGTATCATGTGATTTAGGAGACTCACGTGGTATATATTTTGATCACGTGCTTCATAAGGTCTGGTCATATGACTAACCCTAGTTACCATAGTCACGTTACAAGTAAGTCTCTCGACCAATCAGAGGCCAGATCTATCTCAAATCTGAGATCCAGTAACTATTGAAATTGAAAATCTGTCATTTGCGGGGGCGAAGCGAAGCAAAATTATTGTCTTTCAGCACCAGTCATGTTAGTGTCTACAGATGGGACGTAGATTAGATCCAGTCTCACTTTACAAAAACTAATGTTGTACGGAGTAGTTATTAATTGAAGCCTACCGATGTTGGTTAATAAAATCAATGCCTTCTAAAATTGGCATAGGGACTTTTAAAGTAAACTGAATTTGGATTGAATGAAGTGAATCTGAAGTGAATCTGAAGTGAATCTGAAGTGAATCTGAAGTGAATCTGAAGTGAATCTGAAGTGAATCTGAAGTGAATCCGAAGTGAATCCGAAGAAAATACATAGGCAGATCTCTTGGTTGCTAGTTTAGGGGTGAATCTTTATAGTGACCCTTTTGAAAACGGTCGTAGTTCAGTAACGTCGAACCCAGCCGGGTAATCATAGTCAACTTCTGGATTTTACTAGGACATTTCCGATTGAAAGTGATCCACAGCCCGGTTCTTTCTTTCTGTAGAATAGGAAGGTATAGACGTAGTTACGACGTAGTTGGTACAGATTAAGCAGGCACGATGTTGTGTAGAGGGTATATATATCATGTTTTCCCCCAGGAGCGTAACTTTGTCTTCACAACATCCCGGGATTTGCAGCCATGGCAAGCAACGTCACGAATATAAACATCGTTGTTAATCCACAGCCATGGTAAACAATATCACGAACCATCGTTGTTAATCCACAGCCATGGCCAATAATATCACAAACATCATCAGCATCGTCGTCAATGTGGCCCCCGCCCCGTCTCCACCCACATCCGCCCCCCAACCCTCCTCATCTCGTTCTGCCCCCGGAACCTCTCAGTCCACAGGTGAACAGTTGGTAGAGTCCCCGGGCTTTTGGGCCCTTCTTTGCATCGCAGCTGGGCTCATTGCCGGGGCTAGTTATCTTGTTTGGGGGTTGCCCTCCTCCAAACAAGGGGACCCGGAGAATACCCGGTAAGTGGTAAACCATGATTCTTATGGAAGCTATATAGGCGGATCTTTACCTATGTATGCACAGAGGCTAATATATCGTAAAACAGCTCCGAAGGTGTTATTGTGGGCTTGTAGCCCGAGAACCGCGTGCAGCCCGAGGAGACCCGGGAGGAAACCCGGGAGGAGACCCGTCAGGAGACCCCCGCGCCCTCCACCACGCCTAAGAAGACGAGGCTGGACCCGGCCAAAATGTCTAGCTGGAGTACCGTGATGCGCAACTCCGCCCATGGGATGAAAGAGGGCTTGACAGTGCAGCCGGCGGTATGCTGAGGTGATGCCGAGGCGACGGCGTTCCTCTGTTGTTTTCTCTCCGAGAACCTCAGCGAGGCGAGATGAATGAAAACGGAGCTTTTTGTCAAGCCAGGGGTGGAGGAGGAGTTGTTTTTGGAGGTGAATAAAAAGGGAGCTCTTTACCAAACCGGGGTAGAGGAGGAGTTGTTTTTGGAGGTGAATGAAAACGGAGCTTTTATCAAACTGGGGTAGAGGAGGAGTTGGTTTTGGTGGCGTTCCTCTGTTGTTTTATCCTTTTCTTCTCTCCGAGAACCTCAGTGAGGTGAGATAAAGGAAGAAAACGAGTCTTTCGTCTCAACCTTTTGTTGTTTTTATTTTTCTTTGGTTGAGGTGACCATATCTAAATACATACTGCCGCTGGGCAGTTTCATCTTGGGAATGCATTTTGCTGTTCAATGTAGACACCTTCGCAGACTTGGATCTTTTGGTGGACCCTGATTGATCTAACACGAGACCTTGCAGAGGCCAGGTTAAAATTATACAAAAATTTTCTCTCAGTCATCCTTAGTTATCTCTTAGATGTCTCTTGCCTTTGACTCCCATTATTTTATGATCATCTTTTTCTAATACTGCAACTTCCAGGATAGCTAAGAACCATAAAAGAAATATTTCCGCTATAGCATCTAAGGGCAATCTACCAAGACTTATAGAGGCCAGGGTTCAAATCAACCATTATAGATGGTTTGCTGCCTTACTGCCTGACTTTAGAACAGCAGAAAATTAAAATACCTGAATTTCTATTACAGATGCCTTATTAATCATACAGTGACTCCGCAAAAGTGTTAACACTCTTCTACTACCGCCTTCTCAATTAATCATACCGCCCTTTACTCCTTAGGTTTTATTGGTGGATATCCAGCTGGCAGAACCCGGGGTCATTTGTATAGAGGTGAAAAGCTTCATTTTTTGGCACCTGCGAACCGCCACGAAAACATGGAGATACCTTATGTGTATGGAGGTGAAAAGCTTCATTTTTGACAGCTGTAGTATCAATAAATTTACCATACACTGTATAGAGCGGTGTAAAAAGCGGTGCGAAATAAGGCACTCAGGCATCAACAACCATCTATAATGGTTGATTTGAACCCTGGCCTCTAGAAGTCTTGGTAGGGAGCCTTGATTACAAATAATTGTTGGAGCATGTGGTCATGTGACCTGCATTTCTGCCTGGTTTGTCAGGCTAGTATATGCACTGTTTGCATGTGGTGTTTGTTTGTCTCCATATCTCCATCTCTCTCTATAGTTCTCTCTCTTCTCCTCTCTCCCCAGTTCTCCAGTTTCAATATCAATTACATCTCCACAACTGCCTATTCTCGATCCGCCAATAGGTTCTGAGCCCTTTGTTCTTCTTACTGAGACTCCATCAGTTCTCGAAGTGGTGAGACTGGTGTCTTTGTTTTTAGTAACGTCATTTGTGTAGCATGGCTAGTTTATCTCATAGAACGGAAAGCTTAGAGGCCAAGTTCAAAACTATCAATAAGTATCTACTCGAGGTAATAAAGCGGGAGCAGATAATAATACAGGAATTTGGTAACTTAACAAATCGCTACCAGGAGCAAGAAACATAACGGGTTGCCTAGCACGTTCCAAATTCTATAATATACGTTAGCATTTCATAAAATATGTGAAAAGAAGCCTAACTACGATAAGACAATACTTAGTAGATTTCACAACTTAAGAGCCTTTACGTCCAATCGATACCATGATATATTCGACAAGTCAAAAAAAGCCCCGAGCTCCACTCCTAGATTTAGATTCCTAAAGCATTAGGTACTGCTGCTCTGATTCATACAGGCGCTCGGTTGCCTACGTAAGGGCGTCTTCTAGGGAACTAAAGATATCAAACACCCTTTCTTAGAGCTACAAGAGTATCTATTTGGTCTCTTTATGCCATTGAAGCTCTACTCTAAGATAGCTCATCTCATACGCAGTTTCTTCCATCCGGATCTTAAAATCCGGCGACTTTCGCTTTACATATTGCAACCGGGACTATAGTCTCTCGAGGTTAGACGATGTGCCTCCAAGGCATAGAAATTGGTGGTCTACAGGAGTAATTTCCTCGGATATAGGATCGAGACGTTGACTAGTATATCGACTCATTGGGATTTATGAAAATTGCAATCAGGATTATAGTAGATAAGAACTTTGGACCTTAAAGTTGGTACAGGATGGATCGAAATCAGTTTCACCACTTTGCTCTCATAGAATCTTTCTCGAACCCTATGACGAAACACGCTAATTCATTTCCGATTTAGCGTAGTTTCAAATATTGAATCGTATTGAAAGGCGTTATCACGTGTTATATTGTTGACTCATTTGTTTTCGTAATACTCTTACGAAGATACTTGCATCTTGTAGCCTGTTGCTGTCTTCGGGTCTGTCATCCACATGAAAAGGAAAAGGATCACCCATATGCAATTGTACCTTTTACTAGGTGGACCATACAAAAGGTTCATATATAAATGCTGATTTTTCAGTACTACAAAAGTCTCTAAAAACTTATTATAACCTATCATATATAACAATCTACTCTATTTAAATACTATATTCAAGTTCCAGCCTAGGTTTTAGGGAGCCCACTACGAGCCCACTTAAAGTATTACACTTTGAAATTTTGACCTACTATCGCGCTTAACATAAGATATTCGACTACTAAGGCGTCCGGGAAACTTACCCTTACAATTTAGTAATAGAATATCAGTGCTGCACTTAAAATAAAATGATATTATATAATTAAGTCAAAAAAAAACAAGTATTTATATATGTACCTTTTGTGTGGTCCGCCTAGTAAAAGGTACAGTTGCATATGTATGGGTGGTCCTTTTCCTTTTTCATATGGATGGCAGACCCTCCGTGAGGAAGGTCTGTAATTTCTGTAAAAAAATGTAAGGGCCGGTTAGTACCGAGAGCGGTTAAGGCTGAGAGATTAGGGTTGAGTAAATCTTCGAGCTACCAAAACCAGGTTGCAATGTAAGATTGAATGACTTCAAATACATTAAAGGTAATTTCCACAATGCATACAGTAGATGGAATAATCCAAATCAAATATCTACATATGTACATCCCTAACAGCCTCGGAGGTTCGGTCGATATCGCCTCCTTCCTCTTTTGGGCCTTGGCTTTTTGGTCATTTTCTTTGTGAGGCTCCAACCCATAATGGCTGAACGCTCAACCCATAAGCAAGGCAAGACACTTCAGAATTACGGATAAAATGGGCGGGGTAAGCGGATACTGGCCAATAGCGTACCCTATATCCGCCACATAGACAGTTGCCAAGTTGAAACTGAGCTAAGAATGGGATCGCATGGGAACGGGCGCTCAGGGCGCTCGGGGCGTTCATTTAAGGGGCTATACTCAGCCCCGCCCAGGAAATAAAAAAGTAAAGTGTTTTTGCTATGAAATATTCCACATATCTTTTCTTTTGTTTCCCATTTTTCTTCCCTGGAATCTCAAGATGGAGACGGCGGATGGTGAGGTCCCTCTACGGCAACTTCCGAGAAGCCCAAACAATCTTCACGCACCTGAATACTACAGACACGATTCCTCAGCCGAGTCTGATCCGCGACATGATGAGGAGCTTCCATCATATAGCCAGGTGCGGTCAACAGGACAAATTCTAGGACGAGGGCACAGTAGTTTGCTTCATCGATCGGCTTGGGTATTTGCATTCACGATCATTTACGTCGTACTCGTCGTCTACGCCTGGGCCATGACTGCTGTACTGTCAACCCGACCCTTCAAAGACAAATCCTGGGCGTACTCGTTTGGAACCTCCCGCTCTAGTTATTACTATCGTTATAATGAAGCAGACTTCGATCAAGAGAGAAATATCTATCGTTCTGTGCGGACTATCCATACCTTCATTCAACTTGTCACTCTTCCCTGGATTTCCACAGTCTGTGCTAGTGCCGCTGTAATCTATGCGCAGAACCAAAAGGATCCTATGGGCCTTCGGCTACGCCAAGTCACAACGCTGGCTGACCGCAGGTGGATGGACTTTTCTTTCTATCCAGCCCTGATTTATAAATGGAGGCAATACGGTAGCAAGCTACTGGCCACTGCGATCTTCATCTGTGTGTTTGGTCTCATCACATTTCCCATCCAGTCGGTCTTTCTCAGTTCACAGTCTGTCAAAGTCCGGACTTTGCCCCAGGAGATTGCCACTATCTATGACTTCAGCCCGACTAGTGGTTATTCATCTTCATCATACGATACCGGCAAAGACGTGCTGAAAGTCCGCAATGCCCTCAACAAAGCGAATGTCGATTTCTACCAACCTAACTTGTGGAGTAACAACAGTGGAGTACAATTCTTGACTCTCAACGATCTGTCTTCTCAGACGTACTACTCCCAGGTTCCGAGTGGTTTCAACACAGGATTACTTCGTCAGTTTGCTCCACGTGTGAACTCCACAGCTACATATGAGATCGTAAGAGCGTCTGATTTCCCGGTCGACTGCAGTTCACGCCCAGGGGCGTTTTATGCCGAGTATTCATCTTCATACCCGCAGTACGTTAATTCTACTTCAAGTTATTCTTGGGGTGTCACTGCATGCATGCCAGGAAATATGACGAGATCTCCTTGGCAGCTGGCACGTAAGGCACGTAACCGGCAGGATTTCTCTGAGGTTCTCTATCTCAACATGACACAAGAAGATTACAGAACAAGAGATCATCAAACTCTTTTTCAGATCACTGTCAACACCACGGCTGGCTTCTTTGAATTACCCAACTATATGAACAAGGGTGTACCCGGCCCCTTACTGGATCAAGATCCAGCGGAACTTTGTGATCAGCACTGTCCATCCCAATTCAACACATACTATTCGGGGTACCGCCGTGACGGGATCACAGTGGAAGGCGCTCTCAAAGCCGGATCGCTCGGTCCCATCTCAACAGACAACAAAGGACCGTTGTTATCGGCCGCGCTGGCAAGCTTCGGCCCTGGCTCTTTTATCGACTCATTCATTGCAACCGCCGCAACCGTTAAAGCAGACGACAAAGTTACAGACGAGGTGTCATCAAGCCTGGGAAAAGTATGCGCTGCGAACACCCCACTCACCAACCTCATGGGGTCTTCCTCTCTGGAGTGCGTATCTGTTGTGATCGATAGTTATGGCGACCATTATTACCCTGTTGGGTCATACATTGCGCAATGGATAAATTACTTCCAAGACAACGCGGAGCCAGTTCAGAAGGCCTTCACATCAGCGGCTTTCCTTGCCAATCAGGAATTCCTTTCCAGTCAGAGGGGCAGATTTTCTGTTGCCCAAGATTTGGGCGCCGATATGGATCTTCCATCAATTTCTCCCGTGGGAATTATCGTAGTATCCATCTTGATGGCACTTTACTTGCTACCTCTGTTGGCTTTGTCACTCTACGCAGGTTTTTCCTATCGATGGACCGAAAGATTGGATTCCTTTGTGATGCTGCGATTTGGAGCCTTTGTTGGTGATAAGTTCTTTCCTTTGCTCATTGGACGCGAGAGTGATAAAGTTCCTGAGCTGGACGAGATGTCTGGTGTTATTCGGGATGTGGCAACATACTCAGGCGACGAGGTTATTAAGATTGGGAGGTTGGGATTCGGCGAAGGCAGCAGGTTGCGAGAAGGCCATCGGTACGAGTGCTTCCAAGGAAACGACGAGCCATTGAATCATTACGAATCTCGACGGATGCAACGGGTTATTCACCGCCGAGCCTAACAATTGATATACGTATATGTACTGGGCTAGAAGGAACCCTCGGTCATTTCTAATGATTTGATTTGATCTAATAATAATGTTCATATACGCAAATAATCTCGATGCTTCCAAGGCTATTTCATGACTCATTAGACCTTATAGTAGGTACTTATATAACTAGTAGCCCCTTCACCCTTCACCGGGATTTCCCCCATAAAGCGCCTGATTTTTCAAAATACTAGGATTTATTTTATGACCAGCCTGGCAGCTTGGACAAACTTTATTCTGGAAATGTTCCTCGTTATGGGTATAGTATTCGCATCTTTATCACGAATTATGAGATTTATATTGTTCCCCGAGGTCTGGATATTATTAAAATACAGGAAGGAATTGGGAAGGAGTCATCGGAATCTATCATATAGTTGGTCCTGGGTAACCGAGCTGCTGAGGGAGGTTCGAGTAAATATGTACAGTGTAAGAGTGTACGGAGTATCCTGTGACACTGTGGCTTTTTCATAGACAAATTTGGAATAATGGGTAATGTAGTTGACAGTAACATATGTTTTAATTCTCAGGACCCTCACGTATCTAATGTATCTGTTGATGTGGGAATTTGTCACTGCATACCTAGCTATAGGCGCGATCGAGGTTCAGGGATCTACCATTTCCATAAAGACTACGTAATAAAGAGGACTAGATAATATTTGCTAGACATGGGTAAAGACAGTGAGATGTGTAAAGAAAAACAGACATGGCAAGAGTCAGGTCTTCTTTGTTTTCCTCGGCTCTCCAAGTTCCACGCTTTCTCACCCTATGTATACCATCACGCCACAATCTATTTTGGGCTCTCACTTCAGTGGATACAGGGGTTCGAGACAAATGGAGTTAGCTGATGTCTTTCGTGGCTTCAACGTGACCCAAGTGAAGACTCTGAACCTTTGGGGTTGAATCCATAAATCTTTGTTTGACAAAGCCAGCATTAAAGCCCATTTCCATCCGG
Source organism: Penicillium nordicum (assembly GCA_000733025.2). Taxonomy (NCBI): domain Eukaryota; kingdom Fungi; phylum Ascomycota; class Eurotiomycetes; order Eurotiales; family Aspergillaceae; genus Penicillium; species Penicillium nordicum. The sequence goes on along the minus strand of JNNR01000842.1, from coordinate 2,415 downwards.
AACAGCGGAGGAGGGTTGTTTGCCCAGACAGAGCCCCAACAAGCATCACAAGCCGTGTCAAAGATCAAAGGAATAAGCCAAAAGCGTATTGAAGGAATCCTCGAAGTCAGATCCACTGAGAGTACGCCTTTGCAAGAACTCGCCGAATGAGGCGTTTCAAGAGCTATGTTGAATGAACAGCATGAAAAGGAGATTAGACCTTCATCCAAGAGATTGCTCTGTCATCTTTGTTTCATCTTGTCTACGGCCTTCAAGCTTTCTTTGACCTCCCATTAATGACCTCCCATAATCGAGGCTTCCGTCCGGTGAGATGGGTTCGGCGTATACAAAATGCTAAGGATACAAATACCTTCGAGGTTCTCTCCTTTATATTTATCATTCATACATTCTCAATATTTGATTTGCTAGTTACCTAGAGAAAGAACCACCTTGCTCGTGACTATCTTCTCTGTTGCAAGATGCCTCCACGGCCTTTTTTCCCTCGCGCCGCAAAACCTGGCAGTAAAGATGCATACAAGAAGACCGATGGAAAACGCAAGGCAGATAGCTTGACGACCCGGGATTTTAACCTGGTCCGCGATGTCCCGGAAACTTTGTTCAAATCGGGCTTCATTACTCGCATGGACCCAGAAAAACCATGTTGTCGGCGATTTGGATCGGACTTGGTAGGAGTATTCGATCGCAAGTTGCGATTTTCTTCGAGTTGTCAGCAATAGACCACGTAAGAACCGCAATACCCTTACCCAACACCGCCGAGGCCAATCAGCGCTATCCTCGACCCCGCGACCGAGTTCTTACCGTAGATCTGATCAAGCAGTGTCTCGCGACGGACAAAATCTGGATCACGCGTGAATGGCATAGTTGACAAAGGGCTGGGCGGAGTTTCTAGCCGCTCTAGAGGGAAGCGGCAATTAGTCAGTCGGTCTTGACCTTGTTTGGTTCCGTTCCTGACTTACCCGGTGGCAGGTGAAAGTCTGCCGTAAATGTGCCATAATTGATTCCCACCTAGGCTCTATGGTTGACACTAGAGTGACTTGTCGACGCTATGGCCGTATAAATTTGCCTGTCTGTAGTTCATTACAAGCTCTTCTCTGGCTCTCAACTGTAGGAGGGGTACGTCATCAGGTGACTCGGCTCCGCGGCGCTAAGACAGGAGACCAGATTTGCAGGCCACCCACGTCGAACCGTGGGGCAGGACTAGCACCTTTGTTGGAGATCACGTGACGTCCATGTGGGGCCGCATATGACCCCGTTTGATAGGACTCATAGTTTAGACAGTAGCCAGTTTCTCTCTTCCTTTCTTTTTCCTCTCCAGAGTCTACAATACAATTCCCCTGGAATTAACATTCATTCCTGCGTAGCCTGCACTCCATCTGACAGTAAAGTATTTTTTCAGTATTTAAAATGCCAACAAAGAACCTTTCCCAATCCGGCTTAGTAGCTATTGCCATATTAGGCATAGTAGCAACTCGATCAAACAAAGAACAAAGAACAATGAACAATGCCAACAAAGAACCTTTCCCAATCCGGCTTAGTAGCTATTGCCATATTCGGCATAGTAGCAACTCGATCAAACAATGAACAAAGAACAAAGAAGAGGCAAGGCATGTGCCAAAGCATATGACACCCCGATGCCCAAACTAGCAGTAGCTTTCAACCTTAGAAGTTCCCCTCAACTCTCTCTCTCTCTCTCTCTCTCTTCCTTTTTCCTTTCTCCATCCACTCAATCATCGTTTTTCGCAATCACATAATATGAACAACGATACTCGAACTATTTTTTCCGAATTTTCGGACCCCTACCGACGATCGTTGATTGGTCGTATCTGTGGCGCTCTCGGCAACGATGGGACCCCACGGGTAAAGGCGCTGGGTCTATGGTTCGGTGATATCAAGGCCCTAGAGGTCCTTGCAGGCTACGAGCGGAACCCAAATTTGCTCCGACTTATGCTGGTTGGTTTCAACCCGTACAATCTTCCGAGAATTTGTGCGTATTCACGAGGTCTGCCCCGCCCTTATATCATTGAACTAATATCTTTTATTCAATTAGGGGGTAGTGATGGACAAGTACCTCGCCCTAGCCAACCTACGGTACTGGAAACAAGACCCGATGTGGGTGTGGGCGCACGCGGCGAGAGGAGTGCCGCTGTTAACATCTCGAGCCGACGCCCTGCACGTGGTGATCGTGGTAGATCTAGCTCTCCGGCACAAGCTAGTACCGCCCTTCGGCTACGGTCAGAGTCCAGAATCCCGGTGCCCCAGGGCAGGGGTCGGCGAAAGAGGATAGCTGGTGACCCAGTGAGTTTGTTAGGAGTATTTACTGTGAAGGGACGTAGCCAGTCTTGATTCAAACTAACTAAGCCGTTTGCAGTTATCTAAAAGCTTAAGGAGAGAAGTGGAAGCTGGCGTGGTCGAACG